>AFRD01000416.1:0-31183 GCA_000222875.2 Periglandula ipomoeae IasaF13
GTTTTTTTTTTTTTTTTTTTTTTTTTTTTTTTTTTTTTTTTTTTTTTAAAAGAAGTGTCCCAAGCTCAAACGAATGCGTATGTGACTCCTACAAACAACAGCAGTTCTTGTCTCTCATGACTTGCCGCATGCGGATCTCTCCTCCAGCGACCGAGTGCGGGGAGGAACAAAAAGCTTGTGAAACAACGCGGGGGTGCACGGGACTGGCTTGTTGGCTTGGATGGCGCTCTTCTGCGAACGGGCACCTTTTGACCGTCTACCATTTTCAAGTAGAGAAAAGAATAAAATAAAATAATGTCGTGTTTCAAAAAGTACCAAATACCGCTTGTTGTGTGAATTTGAATTTAAAAAAATCACCAGAAAATAAATTCCTTGGAATCCTGCGAGTGCCTTTTTCCCCATCCGTGCACCGACACCCCTCCCCTTCCGCCCCGGAGCCATACAAGGCAGCCACGAAAATATCGAGAAGCACGACGTTGCCCTACATCTGAGCCCATGTGAAAGGGATCTGGGCAAGAAAGAGATCTACCCGTCCATCAGAGCATGTGCTTTTGAGGGGTGCATATGCTCCTTGTTTTGTGTCCACGGGAGTCTGCACTTTTTAAAAAACGGCTCCAGAGAATGAACGTTTTGTGGCAGAAGACAAGAAGACAAGTCTTGGCCGCACATGTGAATTAAATCGGTTCATCCACAACACGTTTGCTCGAAATCCATCAAGTATCTAATTGTCGGTGGCGTCCAACACGCCGGTTCCGACACCACGTAGATTTTTCAGGCACGCTACACCACAACATCGCCCTTCCCCCCGTACTCCCCGGTTCCGACTCGTTGAGCGTTCAAGACAGCGCATGACACAAATGCAGGTCTCATACTTCCGCACATGAACCACATGCACCGCGGCCGCCCCCTACGCTAAGCGATGAGGTTTTTGGGATGGTTGTCCGCCATTTTGTCCTCTGGTGTTGTAGGAGGACACAGGTACCGAATTTTTGTTAGAAGGCGGTGGTCACACGCGCATCTCGTGACATTTTCCGCATCGAGCTTGGGGAATGACCGGTTTGTGCATCTGGGTTTCGGCGACTTCATCGAGAGTTTTGATAACATGGCAGGGGCATTTAACATTGTTATTTTTTTTTAAGATGGTCTGCTCAGGGCCTGATACGCGTCCACGTCAGGATTTGCGCTATGAACTACTGATAGGCTGCGTTATCCCACCGTGCACGGGACGGACGCGACATCAATACATTTAAAACATTGCGCTTTTGTTTTAAAACCTGCATAGTAGTTTATTGGTTGTTCTAGAATAGTTACGTTGTATGAATTACGGTGCATGAGTGGTAAAATACAGCGGCCAACCTCACCGACTCTTTCGCCATAATAGCATGCCATCATGCAGGCGCACAGGCCGAGAATGACTCTCAGCGTGCAATTCGCACTTGCGCTGCTTGTCCAAATTCGTCTGGACAGGATTTTGCGCTCGTGTTGTATTGAGAATTGCTGGGCTGTAAGTGGTCGCTTGCATGAAAATACATGCTTTGCCGCGTCTTGTTTTGGACATGAATTACTCGCGTGCAGTTGCAAAGTCCTGATTTACTCTACGTACTCCAGCTGCTGTAAGAATGAATCAATTTGCAGTTTTTTAAAAACCTGCTTTAAATTAAAAATTATGCGCTTTGAATTAACAAAATGTCAAGTATACCACGAAGGATCATCGCACCCATTCCTTCAATGATGTAAATTCCCGGCCCTGTGATCTCAGCATGAGAACCACCAAGAGCAACCCCCAAACAGGCTTTTCTCCTGAGCCATGCATTTCCAATAACAGAAGATACCCCTTGAAAGGGAACGCAATAGTAGCAAACAATGAACACCAAAACGCAGGGCGCGATTCCGCTCGATGAACGCATCCCACACAAGATCGGCGCGGAATCGAGATTCAAAAACTGGGTGCGGAGGTGGACGTTGTGGGAACTACGTCATTCAACTAAAACCTGGGGAAAAGAGCGGACAACGGTGCGCTCTGTGTGGTGGGCTGGGCTGGGAGGGTGTGTTTGTTGATCGCGGGGGGGGCTTTGCTTCCCACGCGACGCGATCCTTTAGGATTGGGGGATTTTAGGCTGCAGGTTTTATTTTAATTGTTCAATTTTAAATCATGTAAGAGGGCAAGATGCATACTATTTCTGGGAAATGATAATCACAGATTGATGCGTTGGCAGGTATCGTTGGTTGTCCGAAACGCATATCTAACGTCAAGACGTGCCTTTACATCATGGTAAGAAATGACAACTTTACATCATAGACCTTTTGCTTTTTTACATTCTGCAGTGAGATACGAGAACGCAACTGTAATATACATCTGCCATGTTCAATAGCCGCTCACGCTCACCGAGATATTAACCGGTCTTCGTTCAAAAAAACACCGGACACGAATTACCATTACAGCACGCTTTTGCTCAACAAAAATGAGCGCTATCTCGGCAGGATTGGGATGGTGGCTGCGAAACCAAGTCCATCTGACATGAACTATTTGCTCTCCCCCGGCAGCGCCACACAATTGCGCGACGGACTGCGAAAACCAGGAAAACCTGCGAAGCTCGCCAAGCGATGGACAACGGACTCCATACCACGGTCGGTAATCGCGAGTCGTCTCTGAATTGGGCTTCTTGCTTGGCTTCTACTCTACCCCAGCATGGCTCTCGTGGCAAATGACTTGGCTTTCCCCGGCGGACATGTCTGCAACCGGCAAGGACCCGACTCCAACTGTGCCTCTTAAAACAAAGCTTGCTACAGCGCCTTGTCGCGCAAGGTGCGCCCCAAAGACCAACCCCCAACAGGGACGAATAGAGCCCTTTTGGGGCGGCACCAGGACGCACACCCCCTGTAAAGGTGAGCGCATGACACGTAGTGGAGGGCCGATGCTGCGTTGCATCGTGAATCCCAAGGGAAAGAAAGCTGGGGGGAGATTAATTAACCCATTTGGCTTCTGAGAAAACCCGTCCCTTAGTCAGATGCCCCAGGGTCAAATCTGATTGGACACACTGTCCTTCTAGAAGAGTTCTAACGCACGTGGACCCTGCGACGCCACCAGGCGCTCGAGCCAGCAAAACCCAGTACGTACTGTTTGGGCAGGCTGGTCTCGTGGGGAGAATAGCGAGAATATCCCGGATGCTCAAAGGGGGCAAAGCGCAAGACCGGGTCCCGCCAAGATCATCATCCGGGCCAATCATAAAATTCGAATTTGAGCACAGGAAGAAACAATTAAAATAAAATGTGTTCGGAAGAACTCCGTCTGTCACCTTACTCTCCGTGGGAAGAGGCTAGCACCACGCCTAAGAAACCCATGCTAGCTATCCTTTTACTTTCAATCCGCTCGGGATGTTAGTCGGTAAGCTTGGATTGTCACGTTCACTTTTCTTTGACATTCATGGAGACAGGGAATGGGGCCGGGGGATGAGCCGACGGCCCAAGATTACAGTACATGATTATCCTCGGGCTAACAGAGGATGGTCTCTGCTTGCGCGCCGTGTTGGCGGGTATTAATCTCGTCAGGCTGGGCTGGAGGGTCGTCGGGAAGGTTATTTGACCACTTTGTCGGCTCGGTTCGGCTTGTTGAAGGGTGTTTGATTAAGGGACGAACTGACTTTCGTGCGCAAAATCGAACATCAATTGATAGCGAATTGTACCCATCAAAAAACATGAGCGTAATACATATGCTGAGCTTGCATATGCATGATCCCCGTGTATGCGTCTGACAGCCGCCGGCGGGAAAGGCGGAGAGGAGCGGAGCGGTAACATGTTCGTTCACCTAATACTTACACCCGCCCAGAGGGATGCCTTCACCGGTCATTTGCTAAGACACCCTCCATCCTTATAGGCATGCAGGACCTTCTGTAAGGCAGGTCAAAAAACAAGCTTTCCACTTGGAAAGGCGCAAGGGTAAAAAGCACTTGCAATTTCCTTCGAGGGTAATATTTGCATGCATGCAGCCTGGCTTGGCTCTGGGGTTTCTCCCCGGATGTCGCTCATTTTCGTGCTGGAACTATTGACAAGGGGTGTGGGAAGCTTGTCGCTGTCAACGACCAGGTATGGCACTTCAGATGGCCTGATTATCCCAGAATCTACCAACCAACACAAGAAACACAAGGCCCGAATACCGTTCATTGATGTACAGTACCCAGCGCTGTTGCCTGGATGCAAGTGCAATCCTGTCAAATAAATTGCTAGCGGAAAAGGATTACTTGGCTTAATCTGCGCCGCGGGTAGTATATACTCCCGGCATCAGAACAAGGTTTCTTCAGCATTACTGGCGTGGCCAGCCACGGTCGGCTAATAGCCTCGGTCACACTTTCGGAAGCAAACCATTCTGAGGGAAACTAACACGGTCCCTATTTCGACGGGCGGAAGCGTACAGTACTGGAGCGGAGCTTTACTTCTGAAAAAGAGTAAAAGACCGACAGCCCCAAGATCATCATTGCATGCCGCGCATGTTGTCGCGGAAATGATTTCGCGTCGGATTGACATTCTCCCAGCCGTCGACGGCTAATGACCATCTGACGAAAGAACAACACTAGAAGAGTGTCATGGAAAAGGGTGTGTATTCCTTCGTCTACCATTTCCACTAGACCGTAGGAGCCAGTCGCGATTCATGCCGACTCGTAGAATGTGGCTTCACTCCAAGTTTGCAGACTATCAAACGAAGGTTGGCATCGTCGCCCCAGCAGCCTTTCCGCTAAACGCAAAAAGAAGGCGGGGTGTTAGTGTTTGTGTGTGCTGCCAGTCACGCCGCCGGCTTGATTGACGAGATCTTGTGAATGCCATGATGGCAGAACCACAACTCCGTAGAATACGGTGTGGCGGCCATTCTTCATGACGGTCAAAACAGTAAGCCACCCCCAGAGAACTTCGACAGTGTGTGTGATGCAATAGCCGACGGTATTCTCATGTCGCTATTGTACACGATGGCGCACACCTACACGGCCGCGCATGATTAGTGAAATGATGAAGGTGGCCAGCGATTCATGTCGAGAGCATCTCTTGGCTCGAGAGGCTGCACAATGCATCACTTCATCTTCATTTTCATTGTAACGCGCTTGCTAAAATGCTAGATGCCACGTCATGATTGCTGCAGATGTAGACAACGAGCGCCGAAACGGCTAGGACAATTGTGTCGTGTGTCAACAATCGCATGAATGCGCCAGAAGAGCCTCAACAGAAAACAATGGTCAGACTACAAACTTGGCATCGCCTCATTACAGCAAGTACAGCTCGCGAGCCAGGGATTCTGCACATTCAAAGTCGTATTCGCAGTGCAGAAAACCAAGTGCCGAACGGCATTGGCCCCGACGACGATACTCTAGCCTCATGCTCCATGACGAGACAATGACAAGCCACTCAGGTGAAGGCAGCAGCCTGCCGCAGGGGGAAAAGGGTGTGTGCTGGGCCATTGGCGCGCTTTGTTTTGTTGTCGCAAGCGCCGCAGTCAGCAGAGTTGAGTGAACAGATTCGCGAATTCGAATTTTAAATTCTCAATTGAAAAATTTCTGAGCACACGAAAATTCTGAGGCAATTCATCAATGTGTTGTGTTGGAGGCACACGGTGGCCCCGAACAATACCACATCTTATTGTCGCATTCAGGTGCAACTCGGTTCCCCAATCAAAAAATTTAAACTCGCGTGACAGGCGCGGGGTTTGGCAGGTCACTTGGACCGTCTTCGTCTGGGGAAAAGGACCACGATCGTCCATTAGGGAAGGTCCCGCCATGTGTCACGTAATGAGATGCTTGAATTGCGCCCCGTTTTAATTCACAATAGGAAAACAAGGGTTCTTGGTGAAGAAATATCGGAAAAACCACAATGCATTTTGACACACCGTCTTAATCTCTCCATCTTTTTTAAAAACAATGCAAAAATAATTAAAATGTAGCGCAGATCTAAAGTGGACTTTAAAATCCCGTTCCACGCCCCCCAGCTTTCCAGCGCAACAAGTCCGGGGAAGAGCGCCGAGTTGGCCCTTTCTTCCACCGCCACCGTTCAAGCGAGGGCTGCGATTCATTTGCGTCAAAATTGAATTCTGGGGGTGGTCGCCGTCGACCCGCGGGGCCCCAGAGAAGCCACACTCACGGCGACTGTCCACGCGTGACGGTGAATATGCTTCCTCCAACCATCACGAGTCACCCCGTCGACCCGGCATCACCGGCTAAATGAGACGCCATTGGAGCGACTCACGAATTTATCCCTTTCCAGAACGTTTTCTTGCTGTATGTAAAACCAAGAATGAATTCAGCCTGGCCATGCGTGACGTCGGTGCATGAATGCTTTATCCGTCCCAGGCCTCATTCCCGCCGACTCACCGGACCGCGGCTAATAGCAACCTTTCGCTCGGGTCCAGAGGAGACAGGCGTCGGCTTCCATTGCTTCATGGCCGATGGCCCACGAGACACCTGCAAAAAGTCCCTTCGTGCATTTGCCTCATGCCCCAAACCGAAGAAGCACATCCCGGCGACTGTTATTGAATGTCTGGCGATTTGTTGCCCCCCCGCGGAGGCAGACAGCGGAAATGGCCTCTCCCCCGCGCCGCCGCTATCCGCACCATTCATGCGATGAAGTAATCGTTTGGCAATGAGAATCTGCACATCTCCACGTGGGTTTACCCTCTGAGGGATCTGACCCGTGCCGCAAGGTAAAGATGCATGCGAGAGCCTCTATTCGAGCGCTTGTCGTGTCTGGTGGATTCTCTGCTCGCTGGTCGTGTCCTGTTTGGGCGGGACCCAGCCTGACAGCGGGGACTAACTGCTTGATTGGGGAGCTTGTGGCGTGGCAGCTCCGTCTTGCTGCGGAAAGGGTCCTTCTGTTGTAGGAAGCTGGCTGATGGGACGGCACCAAGCGAAGGCGGTGGCCGTACAAAACGTACAAAACGGTCTGGCGGCGGAAAGAGACAACATGACGGGGGTATGAGCTCTGTGGCATGGAGCATGAGGCAGGGGGCATGGGACACGGGACATGGGACCAGCACTTGCCTGTTGTGCCTGCCACAGTCGCCCGCCCCCGCCTGCCTCGGCCGTCTCCCATCTGGCGGCCAGAGACTGGAGGCTTGAGGCGACCAGTCGGAAGTGGCCTAAGTTGCTTCATCCAGCATGAACAAAATTCCACTTATCAAGAAATGCACTGGTTTTCAGGACGGCATCTTCAGGCTGAAGTCTACCGAGCAGCAGGTGCTCTCTCTCCATTATTATCCCGTGTGCCATTTCTGCATCTTCCCGTTCCACCAGCCGTGGAGTGCAAGATTGGCGGTGCTGGCCAGTTCCCCTTTGCCAAAACTTTGATGATGCATGGCTGGGTTGAAGAAATGGCGCTGTAGCCACAAAGGGAATTTCTTGCCAAAATCAGTTCATCTCGAATCATGGCCATCAGCTCAGCCTTTCCATGACAATAGACTTTTGGACATGCCTTGTCCATGCTTTGCTGAGACGAACAAGACACGTGAATTGGGCCTTTTGGGTGCGCGGCATGACGGTCACTCACAAAGCTTCCGTCAAGGTTCAAACTACCCAGAACAATTCGCGCCAATCGCCTATCTGCCCAGCCTGGTTGACCGGGAACTGTTGGTCCATGTTCCTGAGCAAATGCAAGCATGACAGGCGTTGGTTGGGCATGACATCTTTTTTAAAATTGAGCCATTCCAAGACAAACTTTGACGCTCAGGCAGATAGACTGATCCTGATGCGCCTGATGCGAAATTATGCATCTGCCAAAGATCGCAATCCGTCGTCTCCATCGGTTTGATGAGGCCCCGACCCAAATCCACCGCGTCGGGCCGTATCCCAGCATGCGTCAGGTCTTCGATTGCAGGCCTCCGCAACGCAGCCATGGGCAACACCGAGAGCATGGCCGCGGAGATTGCCAGAGGTTTCGAGAGGAGATTTGGGTACCGAAACTGGGGGGTCGGGCAGACCCTGGTGCTGCGCAGAACGTCTGGAAGCCTACCTGATGCTTCTGATAGTGGACAAGGGCCGCTTCGAATTCGGTCTGGTCGAGGACGAGTTTCGTAACAATCCAGGGGCATGGGCATGGGGAGGGGTGTGAGGCCATGGCAGGATTGTCCAGAGATATGGGTATGAGTAAGGCAAGTCACTTATCCAGCTTTTGTTCACGACGATAAATGGTTTGAGTATTTAAATATTCTATTGATGTTGCTCCAGAAAAACGGACGGCGTATAATTGCATTGCCATTCGACCGTTTCGGCTGTCGCTTAGGAACATTATCGTGTTCGCGGCAGGCAGGTTGCTTCGTCCGATCTCGACTGCATGGCCGTTTATGCACTCCACAATCCTACATACATATATCAAGAGCGCAGCTGGTCCACGCTGAAGGCTAAGCTACTTCACAACTGGGCTGCATTTTAGATCGTTTATTCGCTTGCAGATGAAGAAATTCAACACTGTGCATCGAATGAAAGACTGAAGACAACAACATATGAAATAAACGGACTGTGGCATGGACGGAAGACGGCCCATCACTCGGCACCACCTCTTTTGGCACATGCACATGCTTCTGCTACATCAGGTCCCCGGTTGCTGAATCCGTTTTAAAATATTCAGAAATGGAATTTAAATTGCCAAAGACATCAAGCCATGTCGGTTCTTTTCCTTCCATCTCGTCGCGGAAGAAGAGTATTAGCGTCCTGCTCATTTCGTTTCTCGCAGCCGCCAAATTGGACGGAACAGGGGTCGTGCAGAATACCAGCCCCTTGGGAAGACCTTAGCAGGACCAAAGCGTCACACTGAATCAACCAGCGGGACCGGGAGAGGCGCCCCGGGGCCGGTGACAGGGGCCATGATGAAATCCAAGTTGGACTTTGTCCTGTCGCGAAGATCTTGGGATCGTCACGGCGTCAACATGGCATCCATTCATTCGACAGGTGTCAGTTGAGCCGGAGAAACAAATGGCCTCCCCAGAATCCAACGGCAGCATGACGCCGCGATACTGAGACAGCTTCTGCGCCGCCGGGTCGGCTGCGGTTCTATTTTGTCTTCTTGCCACGGGGGAAGCTCTGAGCGCCTGGGCTGGTCTGAGCATTGATGAGGATTTGCGGGTGTTGCAGCTGATGGATGCCATTTCCCAGCTGAGCTGTCAGGCTGTCTTTGCTGTTGACGAGATACTCCCTTGGGTCAAACGTCACGTTTGTGCGCCCCGGGACACAACGAGTCGTGTGTAGTAATAGCAGAAACCGGTAACTCAACACCGTGGCGCACTCCCGCAGGCATATCTTGCGCATCATGACTACAGTATGAAAGCGAGTGTCGGAGAAGCCGACATCCAGCGCTGAACAACGCCTGCTCCACCACCTCTTATCTGGAGAACAGTGCCCACGAGGGACTCCTCGTTTGATGAACGGACCTGGGGGAATGCTTCACGCATTGGAGACGAAGTCTGAGCGGACCGTCCCAGCGGCCCAGAGCGACGGGACGGTGCCGTGACGGTGCCGTGACGATTCCCCAGGGGATGTGCATGTCCGTTGGTTGGTGTTTGAGTCGTGAACAAGCAGCTACCAAGCCCGGCGTTGACATCGTGCGACAAGCCGGCCAGGCAAATGAGTCTCAGCTCAGTGTGACTATTTTGTTCGAATGTTGTCAGTTTGACGTGGTATTACGTTAACATCCGAGTGCAATTTGAAGACTTTCCTCAGCGCGGAGACGGGGGGCCTGATGCCGCGTCCCAAACCCAAGACACGAAACCTCAGCAGATGGACCACGTGGGTTTCAACACTGGGCGCGCGCAGCTTCCAGATTTCATGTCCATGTTCCGGCGGGGAGGCGGCAGTTTCCTCCTCCGCCGGACGCCATCTCAGTTTACTTTTGTCACCGTCACCGTCGCCGAACAACGAACCTTGGCTCCCAAGGTTGCATCCAGCGCCACCCCCAAGCACGACACCAGGCCTCACATTTCAAACGTTGGCCGCTGTGTCAGCGGTTTCCCTCTCTCCCCCACATAGCACTTGTGGCATTTTGGCGTTCGCAAATCGATACACCGTAAGCTCTGTATCTGGCCCCCAGACTCAAATCTCGACCTTTTGCCAAAAACCACGTAGTGCTAACGGCTTAGAGGGACGACGGCGTCGTGCCAAACAGCCTAACGGGCTGTGTCCGATGGTTTTGGCCCCCAGTGATGACTATGTTATGTTCGCCAATGTCTGTAAGCAAACATTGACCTTCTGCAATGAGAAATAGGCGGCGCTCGCGCGGGACAAAAAAAAAGCTGTGCCGCCAGGGCCAAAAGTACCCCTAGTTTTGTCTTCCAGTGGTCTGTCTACACGCCATACGTGCCCTGGATCATCTCGGTTACGAATCGACACATTCGTCCAGCGTAGTGTAATCAGAGTGTATTTGTCGGATTGTTACCGAGCCTTGTGGTGCGCCGCGGACAAGAACGTCTTCTGTAGTAACGTTTAAACCACGCGGCGTAATCCAGCTGTACAAACATGCTTATTAGTCTGGTCAGAATTTACCCCGGATACTGCATACTGCGTAAGACAAGCATCGACTAACATGATGATTGAACACTTTATTCATTTCCATATTTTACATTTAAAAAGCGTAATAAAATAAAATAAAAAATGATAATAAGATTGATCCAAAAGCATCATGCCACAGCAGCACCAACCACAATGACACCCACCACCGTCCAGACCAACCATGGTTCAGCACAGCACAGAACACGCGCACGATCCAACAAGAATTTGCTAAAATCAGCACAATCCAGCGGCTGGTAGAAATAAATAAATGTAGTGAGAGCTCGTGAATGAAAAACGTTGCGAGCGTGCGGCTGCCGCAAATAGACGAGCCGTGTTAGACACCGGCTGAGGGTCACATTGCCTGAATGCTGCCGCCATGCTGACTGCCATCTGGTCATGTAACGAATGGGCTTGTCGATGTGCACACCACTGATTAATGTACTCGGCCTATGATATGGATGGACTTGGAAAAGTGTAAACCTATGAGAATGAATGGGCTTCGAATAGATGTATTGTCGCGAGGACATGTAATCCATTCTTGTCGCGTGGACATGGGCTTGACCATGTAATCGCCTGCACAGCGGCTATTCGCGACACTGTCTCAAGCAATGCACGTCCAACACCACATCATGCATGTTGGTTCAGGGCTTCGAAATGAGAATGAGAAAAATGTAACCTTTCTACGTATAAGTAGTCTGCTGACGGGGACATCATACAACCAACATGCGATATCGACCCCATGTATCACGCATTTCACGCCCCATCACCAACATCGCCCAACAAAGGGTAGCATTTTTCGCTTCCTCACTCTTTTTTATTCGCATCCCGAAGTCTCTTGTACTTCCGGGGATCCTTGCGACTCATTGTTCTCTGATCCCGCGTTCCTTTTACCCCCTTCCCAGAATCCCCTGCCCTTCTTGCCGATGACGCTGCGTCCGCAGAAGCCGCATGCCTCGACCATGAAGTTCTGCTCTCAGCTGCACCAACCGCAAATCATGCGATTCGCCCACTCATTCATGTGGCCTTCCTTGTCGTCGTGACACTTATCGCAGGGATGAACGCGGTTGCAGCACGAGAATCGGAACCAGCGGTATGACTTGCGGTAGTGGGCACAGGTGCCTTTGTCGGAGAGGGCTTCTCCAGCATGAAGGCTCAACTTCTCTGCTTTTCGGCGAGGGCCGACTGCCGGGGGTGGCAGCGTCCCGGGCGAAATAAAGAGAAACTTGACTTCGGGGATCTTGAATGTGAATTTGCCGTGGCACTCGCGGCAGACATTGGTCATGGTTTCACCCCTAACCGATATGAGTCCTTGGCCGGCGGTTGAGCATCGCGCACACGTTGGCACAAAGGTGCTCGGGAGCATGTCTGCCACTTTGCAGCCGGATAGATCAATGAATCCGGCACGAGAAGAGTGCTCATGGACCAAGGTCTGGCTGAACTTGGTCGTGAGCTGGATGGCGCACTTTTTACAGCTTGCCGTCTTCTCGATTCCGGGCTTTAGGCCCGTGATGTCGTTTGTAGTTTTGCATCGCTCGCATTTGACGCTGATGCTCAGAATGGAAACCTGGAGCACTTCGATGCCGTGAAGCTCGACCGAGGGAAAGGACAACATGGTGCCTTTCTCCGCAACCTCAGTTGGTTGTGCCTCTGTCGAGGGCTCGGGCTCTTCATGTCGTAGCACCGCGCCTCCATCGTCATCATCTGTGCCGAAGTAGGACTCGCTAGAATCTTCCTCATCATCATCCTCCTCTTGAGCGAAATCCCACTCCGGTGGTCGTGGAATGACTTTGATGTGACTATTCTCTTCCTTGGATGCCCCAGACGGTCCAACCTTCCGGGGTCTTGGACTGAGACTTCTCCTCAACCTCTGCTGCATGCTGTGCTGCAGCCTTCTCAGCTGTTTCTTTGACCTGTTTAGCCAAAACGTGTAGATTCTGAACCAAAAAGTTCATGTGGCTCATGAGCGTCATGGAATTTTGCTCAGCCGCTCGTTTCGTGAAGAGCTCCTCGACTGGCTCAGCATCAACAGCGTCTGCTTCGTTGAGCTGGATCCTAAGGTCCTGCAAGGGATACAGGAGAGGTACAATCAAGTGAAGACTGTTCACGGAATGAAGCCCAGCTGGCAACTCATTCCTCCTCTTCGGATCAATTGGCAACGTGAAGACAATACCGTCTGCAGATCGTCGAAATCGAGGCAATCGACCCATGCGCGCTTCCAGCTGACGCACCTCCTGGGCTCTCCTTGCCTTCGCCTCGGCAATTTGCTCTCTGGAATATGAAGCCTCTGGGATATACGGCTTCGCTGCAGGCTTTGGCTTTGCAGGCTCTTGCTTGGGAGCAGGCCCTGCCTCCGCCCTCACTGAGCCAGTCTCATCAAGATGTCGAGTATCCTTGAACGCAACCAGCTTGACGGTTTCGGTCTTTTCTTCTGACAGAAACTTCTCCAAGTTCTTATCTAAAGCATTCACAATAGAAAGAATCGTGGCCCCTTTCCTCTCTCGCAAGTCGATCCCATCCCCTTTCGATATTGATTCCGAAGCCTCGAGGGATGTTGCTATTCCGCACATACAAACCCGGTCTTTCATCCGGGTAGCTTGCGGGAACGCGAACATCGCATTCGAGGTGAGTCAATTCGAAAGGGAAGTCAGGATCGGAAGGCTTGAGCTTGAAAACCAAGGAGGTCGTTCCATCATCAAGGGTTGACTCCTTGGGTGAGAATCTTCGTCGCAGTTGCTCAAGCTGGTAACCACGGGGGTCTTGAGCCTGAGAGGAGGGGATAGGCTTTGGGACAACGCGCGATGTAGAAGGCTGCGCCACGGCCTGCTTGCGGGTTGGTGGAGAGCCGTCCTGTTGCGTCTTCAAGGCAATCATAACTGAGGGTGATGATACGATGTTTGTGCTGATGGTGGGCGGAATGGTGGGCGTTAAAGGCGTGTTTTTTTGTAAAGCTTTTGGTATGATTTTCTCGGACAAAGGAAATGAGCAAACGCCAACCACAAACAAAGGTATTTACAAATGAATGGGGAAGAGAAATTACTGTGATGAGAGAAAGGAGGAAGCGTAGGAAGATGATAGTTGACAAGAGCTTTTATGAAGAAATGCCCAGCTGGCGACGACAGGGAGGATGACGATGCTGAGCTGTTGCTCTAAAAAGTGGGATGTGGGGCTGCATGTTGCTGCTTCCAGATCCAGCCGCATCGAACTCGAATGTGGCGCTGAATTTGCCCCCCCTACTCAGAATGGCTCATACTGTGAGTCACCGTTGCAGTCATCTAACTTTGCGCGATACGACGAGTGCATTGGACGAGTTTTTCATCAGAGCTGCAGGTTTAATTTTGTGTCAACTAATTGCGGGCCTGAGGTGGAATTTGATAACCTTTGGACGCGTTTGAGAAAATGCGTTTTTATGACGAGATTTGCATTGTGTATAGGCGAGGCGGGTGTACTGACGGCAGCTCCTGACGCCGCTTGCCTGCGAAGGCTTTGATCCAAGACCAATGCTACAAAAAAGTAATTGTTCTGCATTGTTTATCATCATCTGCCATCTCCTAGGAGAAAATATTACGCATGACCATGATTTCGTTGCAAATCTGGTTCAGAGTTATTGGTTTAAGGTTAAGTTTGTTAGGCCCGGATGTTAACACGCTGCTCGCGTGGAGACCTGTGTGGAAGCTGGCTCTTATATTGCTTGCCTGTTCCAAAACTCAATTGTCTCGATCTCGCGAGAACAGGAAATCCTCAATCACGATAGACCCGGGTACATACGTCTTAATATGCTTGAACCTGGAATGACATTCGCGATTCCTTGAAAAATTGCGCGGAGCAAGTCTTCCGATTCTCAAGCATCAGGATGCAATGGGACTAGATGTTTGTCTCTCTGCTTCCACATCTGGGTTAATCTGTCAGCGTCCGAAGTCTGTCACTTATTACTTACATCCGGAACTCTCGTGCTAGTTGGCCCATTTTCAGCCTCAACTTGTGTCGAACATCGTCTTAGATTCGAGCTCGAATTACCGAGGACATTAGGTCTGGCCGTTAATTACGGAGGATTCTAGGCCGGATGGTATCTCTTGTGGGGTACTTTGTTCCAAAATCCTACTTGGTTGTCTCGTAGGGCAGGCAGTGCCTCGAAGAATCGTCGTCCATCACGCATGTTACATGCCTGGGTGACATGAGAGAATCCTATAGATAGAATGTCTTGAATAGCACACTTCATTCGAATCATCATCCTGAGACCATCTTTATCCCTATCACTTCAGACAGTGGAAGAAAACAGGGAGTTATGCCCTGCACACTGCTTGAACATGTCTTTTACTTGACAACGGAATCTGGTCTCCTTGCTCTTCGACGTCATGACTCCATATCCGCGTCCCCATGTCTCGGATAGAGCCAAGCTTGTCGTCGTAGGCGGGGAGCCGGCTTGTTATGTCGATTGCGGGGCTGATACCGATCTATAGGTTATAGCCACAACCCCAAGATACAGTAATTTATGTTTTAAATCATTTAAGCGGCAGTCAATATTTAAGCAAGGCTAGAAACAGTCTAAGCCTCGGTGTCGAGAACGAAAAAGGGAGGGCCGTAGCAAGGACGATGTGTTTTCTCTTGCTCTAGTCATCTTTACGAGACATGACACATGCACCATGCTGCCAGCAACGGCACTAACGCAGGCTCACGTCTTCCGGTGCTGGTGGTGAACGGTGAACTGGAGCTAAAAGTCATGATGAGAGGGGCGTGGCGAGTATCGCGGAAGAGCACCTGCAGACGAGAGATACTGAGAGGTCAGAAACTGGATATCTGCCATGCTAAATTCGTGAACACGATGGCTTGACGCGCTGCGAGCGTGCATCGGGCATGCAGCAGGCTAGGGCGGGCCACGTCGATGCAGTCACATAAGGCGTCATCACAAGCAATCTGTCGATGGATTTAGCTTTTAAATCCCCGGGTCAATGGGATTGACTCGATCGTGTAGACGGAAATATGTGCCGGGTCGGCATTTGCATCGCTTGCGTGTTTGGCGGAGAGAAAAAGGCCGCTTCGTCCATCGTGGTCATGACGGCTTCTTCGTGACCATCTCGCGGTGAGCTGTTCTGTGCCAGGTGAGCCCAACTCGACGGCCAGCTCATCAAAAACCCAGAATAAATCATCACGTAGCCAGAGCCCGTGGATGCCTTGCATCTTCACCGCAAGAACCAGTCACTCAAATACCAGCGTAAAGGAGGAGAGTCCGGGCCACCCAGATCAGCCAGATCTAGGCAGTCTCATGCGGAAGAGCATCGGTTTCACTTTAAACGGAGGGCGATGGGGGCTTGAATTTGTTTTGAATTATGCTCTTTGGGCCGCGCCGTCGGCCACGGACGTGCCACGAGGGTGCGATTGGGAGGATTGGAACGAGTGGGAGGCGACGGTTGGGATGCGTCTGAGTGCGTCTGGTGCGAAAGGCTGCATTTGCCACGGAATGGGGTGGATTGACAACTCAGCAATTCTCGAGCAGATGACCCCGATGGCCCAGGATGAGACGCAGATGGGAGCGGCGGGGAGGCGTGGAGGCGTGGAAAGAGGGGGAAGGAGCGGCCCAGCAGGGCGGTGAGGTCCTGCTCTGGGTACACGGCGGCGCACCACGAACCACGAACATTCGACCTCGAACCTCGGCGCGGGAAAACCGTCTGGAGTTGGGTGGCATCTGCAGGCATTACGCTGTCCCAGAACGGGAGGAGAACCGAGTACGGTATGGAATGCTGCCTCCGTTACGTCCGTTTGGGCCAGGCATGGGCAAAATGGATGCAAGTGGTTTATTATTTTAAATCATTAAAAAATGGTTCGATTGTTGATCGCAACGAGGGCGCATCTAACCGTTGCGGAAACGGCTGCGGGCCGCGACGCCTATGTGCATCATCATCACACTTGGTGTTGTTGATGTAAACAATGAGGTGTTTGTATCATGCTGGAACCAGTACGCCATTCTGTAATGCGTTTCTGACTTGACCGTCATGATGATCTATATATCTGTTCAGTAATTTGCGAATTCTCTGGAAACTTTCCAAGCGGAGGGAGCCTGGGCGCGAGTGTGTCTCTCTTTCTACAACGTTTTACTCAAGCGTATTCTGCGATTACCAAGCCTACATGGAGGCGGGCTGAGTGCATACAATATAGCACATAGGCTTCAGGGCAAACGGGATAGAAACTGAGAGCCAAACAAGCGATGGACGCCCAACTGCCACCATCTGGAACAGACAGTGAGAATGTCGCCCGCGTCCGCCACCCTCCGCCACGATGCAAGCAGTCCGTCTGCTGACGAAGCACAAACACGGTTCGGCGTCAGCTGTGAACTGCCCACCGGTTTGAGTACAGCACCTGGCGAGGTTTTTTGCTGAGAGCCCGCTGGGCCATGTGTCCCTGGCCGCCTGAAGACCTGCATGGCGGGAGAAAGATGGAGCGGCGTGTACATGAAGCAAATGCAACCCCAAAAGAACCCGCCTCCGGACGGCATCAGTATTGTCACGGCTGTGGTCCACATATAATAGAGCACGAAATGAAAAGTAAGCAGCAGCAAGGCGTTGGTGTGCAACACAAGACGGTATAAGGCGATGCCGATGGTGCATTGTGGTCGACTGCATATTCTCTGCGTGCGCTGGTAGCACCGCCTCAGCTGCTGCGTCGTCTGCGCAAGGCTGCCTGTTTTTTTTTTATCCCTCTGAAGCCCGGCTGAGGTTGTATTCGGATGAAAGACACGATGCTCTCGTAATCTTGAGTCCGACGCTGACATTACGGCATGCTGAGCGAGTGAGATATTTTGCCTTGTGCGGCAGACGCCGGACAATGCATGAAGTCTGGAGGATGGGGGTCGAGAATTTTCTACCATATTGCGATAATAGCAGTAAATCAAATAGTGAAATTAAATAATAATTTTCGAATAGAAATCATTTTCAGGGCCTCCCGTTGCAAATTGAAAAACGGTCCGAAGAAGCCGACCAAGGTCCCTGCAGAACCACGCGACGCCAGGCCCAGATGCGAATGTAACCCAAATATTGATTCCTGCTGGTCTCGGGCCGTCAAAACTCTAGGCCCTCACATCACGACGTCTCGAACGTTGGAGAATGGCCCCGTCTAGACGCTGTGCCTCTGCAACATGGCGCCAACGCAGGCGCCTTGAGGACAAGCACATGACTTTGTCCCGACGATGCGCACGCTGGTCCACGCCGCATCATCTCATGATGGCTTTTCGTCTCTAAGCGCCGTCTTTTCGGTTCAAATGATGCGCAACGAGATGCCATTCTTCCGTATTCTCGAGATTGCCATCCCCTCTAACTTGATGCACCCGCACTGCAATCGTCGAATTGTCGTGGAAACCAACTTCAGCCTCAGGCTGGCTTCTTCTCTTCGCCAAGTCCCGTGATGCTTTACGGCTTGCGCCATCCCCGGCATCGGCAAGCATCAAGATAAGCCTTCATGTGCTATTTTGATGTCTATTCTCACTTCAGCCCGACTAGTGCGGCAAGCTGCGCCTCGCGACCAGCTGCCCAGTAAGCCTTGTCGTATTCATCGCAAAGCTTACGAAGCGCGTGCACACTCGCTCGGCCTTCCTTGAGAACATCATTCGACATCAGGAAATACATTTGTGTGCTTTTATAATTATGCATTTTATTAATTTATTCATATTTTGAAGGCAAACCCTGGTTTCACACGGCCTCCTCCCAAGTTATTTGGATTTTTCTCAACCGAAGGCTGGCCGACTATAGAACGTGGCATCGGTAGACAGTCGGCGATAGTCAATATAAACCATCAAGCTCCCATAGCAGTAAACGAGGCTCATGATTAGACTTGTGTCCTGAACCCTTGGTGCATGCGAATCGATCGCCCAACAAGCAATGCTACCTCTCTGCAAGCTGTCAGTCCCGCCTAGCAATCACTATAATTCATGGAGACCACACTCAATTTCATATACTGCGAAAGCATGTCTACCTAGCATATCATGCTCCAAGCCCTCCTTCCCAACGAAGCTCATTGGCCCATCGGATTCATCGGATTCCCAAGCATGCAAAACGTCAACCCGGATCCACACTGCCAAATCGGGCAAACGAGACAGCGTCTTGTACAAGCACCAATTGCGAATGGAAAACAGAAGTGACTCGTTGCCCGGAAATGAGTTATAATGATGAAAAGAGAAAACGAACGCGTATACAATGTTCTGAAACTCGTGCCTGTCGTAAGCTCCTCGGATTCTAACCGATTTACAAATGGTCCAAAGAGCAAGCATGGATCAAGATATAAGGAGGCATCGAGGACAGCCTCGAATTTTTGAACCGTCCTAGATAACAATCTCAAATCATACCATAATCCTTCCGAGTAACCGCATCGAATAACCAGAAGCAACTCAAAATGTCTGACAAGGATGTCTGGATGTACAATCCCTCCGTGGCCCTAGCCATCCTCGGCGCAGTCGTCTACGGACTCATATTCCTCGCCATAACATACCAAACCTTCTTCCGCTACCGAGCGTGGTTCTTTACCGTTGTAGTTGTCGGGGCTGCCGTCGAGGTGGCGGGCTATGTACTCCGGGCGTACTCGGCCAAGAACCGCACAGTCCTGGTACGTTACGACTGAAACTCCGTCAAGAGCGACAATTCTCGATATTGACTTGAGCATAGGTTCCGTTCGTTCTGACTCTCACTTTCACCGTCCTTGCTCCCGTATTTGTCGCCGCGGGAAATTACCTCCTCATCAGCCGCCTGATTCACGCTGTGCTACCGCCCTCGCACCATCGCGTCTTGGGCATCTCGGGCAAGAGACTTACCCCAATCTTCGTCATATGCGATGTTATATCCTTCATTATACAGGGCAATGGCTCTGCGATCGCGAGTTCGGATAACTGGCAAGGCAAGAAGGAGAAGATCGGTCGATATGTTCTCATTGGTGGTCTGAGTTTTCAGTTGATTGCCTTTGGACTGTTCCTCTGCGTGTTTCGACGATTTCACGTCTTGGCAAACAGATTGGCTAGACCGGAGGCTCCCAGGGGCTGGCAGCAGGTTGTGTTGTCGGTGTATGTGTCGAGCATTTTGATCATGGTATGCGCCTTTACTTGCCTCGAAACCCAGCTTCTCATATTAATAAGACAGAACTAACGATGTGTGTAGGTCCGCTGTATTTATCGTGTGTGTGAGTTCGCAGAAGGTATGAACGGGTATGCGTTCCGCACAGAGTGGCTGTTCTGGGTGTTTGAGACGCTGCCCATGATTGGAGCCATTGGTATCTTTATTGTATACCATCCTAGTCGATTCTTGGGCAGCAAAGGAGCCGCTACTCCAAAGGAGACTGGCTCTGATGGTTCAGTGGATCTTGCGAGGGTCAAGAAGGGGAGTCGATGGTTCCGCCAGAAGCGCACACAGGAGAGTCCTGTTTGAAGTGTACGCTGATGACAAGAGCACCGGAGCCAAACGAACTTCGAACCCGGAAGATGTCGCAACAGATTTGAGATAGAAGTTCTTATGTATGGACCATTAATGCAGTTCCAGAAGTATTAGATATTCTTCATTTCATGTTACAGATTCCGTTATTCGGGATTCGCTACCTTCCAGCTGTAGTGCTCCCGCCGGCGACGTATCCCTATCAGGCGTCAAATTCCAGAAACTTGTATCAGCTCGGAAGGTAGACTTCAGTTGCCTGGCGAATCTGAGCGGCCACTCTGCGTACGGCTGGTAACGCTCAGGCAGTGACTCATATACCCTCTCAATCCACGTTATGGCCATGACGTTGCGCGCATCGTATCGGTGACGAGTATTCGTCGATACCGCTTGTGGTCCCTCCTCCCACACGCAGATTGTTCTGCTCATGATGCAATCCAGTAATAACATATGTACAATGATCAATTGCGCGACTTGATTGCTCGGGTCAATGAACTGCGCGAACTGAGCAGCTGACAAGCGGCCTGCCTTTTCATGAAGGAATGAGTGTTCTCGGAAGCCTGCATTCTTGTGAGCTTTGGGCGTGTTGTCCTCCATGTGATTCTAGCCGGAAACGCTTACATTCATAAAGACTTGTTGTCGCAGATGTAACGATCTTTCGCATCATCGCCAAGTGCTCGACCTCAACAACACTATGGCATAGTGGACCTAACTGTTCCAAGCTTGCACAGAACGCTGCCGCGATGGATTCATCCAACAAGGGGAGCTGTGACTCATCGGAAGCCGCAACAGCAGATGCCTTCTCGATGTAAATGTCCCGTTCGAAAGTCTTGAAGGCTGAGTTCACAAGATCTGAAACAACGTGTGTACCGACGAGAAAACCTTCAACCCAGCCACTTGGTTAGAAAATATCTCGACAACAAGGACTAGCCGTAGAAAAGCTTACATCCACGGGTCATAGTAAGAAAGTCCTCAAGTCCGTCCGGCATATGGGCCGCTTGAAAAGTGAGAGTCAATATAGCCGCAAACGCGGCTTCCGTGTCCGACACAGACAGCGAAGGATTCGATAAGAACTTGTTCAGTTTCTGAATGGCAGTTACTCTGTGCTGAAGAGCAGAGCGGCTGAAGTCCCCCGGTGCTAGGAGGCTGAGATGTGAAGCACCCAGACCTAACATCGAATGGACCAAAAAGTCGTACTATAGAATCGCCAACGAATCGGTAAATTGACCGCTGAAGGGGCGAAGCGAACATGACTGCAAGAATTGAGACACCCAACGTACCTCATGTGACATCTGTGAGATATACTGCCAGACCTGCCTTCCACCAACCGGCAGAGGAGGGAATGCCACGACCAGGAAGTGCTGAAAGAATCTCAAGTCGGCGAAATCGAATAGCCGGTTATGTGGCGATATTGGCCGAGGAACTGGGTTTGACAGGGTTGATGACGCCGTGCGAGTTAACCGATCTGGAGGGGTCGTTCGATTCGGACATCGAGGCCGTTACTTTCCCTAACACTAGATGATTTTGTTCATTCCATGCTCCTATTAGTCCAAGAAAAGATTCACGTTTATGGTTGCATCGTCGCCAGTGACAGATAACGTATGTGTCGTCGTCTCGGAGGCTGAAGTTGGCACTCCAGCTTCAGCCCTATTGGCTTGGAGTAAGCCCGGGGGTACGACTACCGACTCCGAACCGCGTAGTGTAACCAGCCACTTATGACGGGCAATAGGCTTTCAGAAGATCAATCTTACGTCTGGTCTAAGAGTAATGCACACGCGGCTGGGGTTATTTATAGTGCAGGGCGACAACTGCCCTACGAATACTATTCGCCCATCTTACCCTATGGCCAGCCAAGACTTCATGTCTTGCATACCAGTCAGGGTGCTCACATTGAACAACTACATATACATTGACCAAGCATTTTCAGAACGTTGATTCTCTATGGCAATCAATCATCATTGGTAACACGTTAATATCAAATCTCCTCTCATTCAGTGCTTTTCGTGATAGGACTGACTCGGTGACGAGTCGTAATCAAATATGTATTTGATCATTACTTTGTACCATGAATTTATCTTTTGGTATATTCCTTTCTTTTTTTTAATCTCTCTACCCTTGGCCCAGTCTAAAAGTCGTTGTCATCAGCGCCTGAAACAATAACGTTGTTCACCTTGAGAACCATGCGACATAATTGGGTGGCCAGCTGCAGTTGTTGCTTCTTGCCAATCAATGGGTCAATGACGAAAGCCTCCTTCATGTCATTGTTGCCGCGTCCCATGCAGTCAACTCCCAGCTTGCCACGGCCGCTAGGGCCAGCCTTGACCTGTTGACTCTTCACTTCAGCCAGAGTAGAGATGGGGTTGAGACCACTGTTCTCAGCCAACGTCATGGGAACAGTGTCCAAAGCCTCAGAGAACGCTCGCATGGCGTATTGCTCTAGACCAGGAGTCTTGACGGCTGCATCCTCCACGGCTAATGAGCAGGCAATTTCGGCTGCACCACCGCCGTACACAACACGGTTGTCTCGGACCAGATTTCTGACGACACACAGGGCATCATGTAGCGATCGCTTGGCTTCGTCGATAATCTAATCACAGAGTCAGTAAAATCACTCTTCACTCTCAGTATCTCATCGGGTGGGACCTACCATCTTATTGCTGCCGCGGCAGAACACAGTCACGGCACGAGTGTTTGCACACTCCTCGATGACCAGCATCTTCTCCCTCGTAGTGCCAAAAGTCATTTCTCTGACGACACCGGCTGAGCCGAGCTTCTCAGGCTTGAGATCCTCAAATCGTGGAACAATTCTGCCATTCGTAGCAATGGCGATCAATTCGATTTCGGGGCCACCAACCCATCTGACAGCAGGAAGACCGTTCTGAAGGAGTAAGTGGTTGGCCTCGTCGTCGAAACCCCATTGGCAAATAGCCAAGTTGGCACCAGTCTCCTTGACCTGTTGAATCATCTCGACGAACTTTTCCCTCTCGTAGTTCTGAAGCTTTTTGAACTCCTCTACACTGGTGATCTCAAGCTTATGCTTGGTCTTGGGCTTAGGAGGCTCGAAAGCACACGTCAAGATGGCAATCTTGGCATCACGTACTTCTGATGGCATCTGAGGTTGGGAAAAGTCCTTGTCAACGATGACGCCCTTGACAAGGAGAGTGTCCTCGAGAGAACCTCCGACTTTGCCATCGACCTTGATCAACTCGAAATTGACGTCTTTTCGCTCCAAATCGGCAACGGACAGCACAGCGTCGACGGCAATGTTGGCAAATTGGTCGTGGGCTTTGGAGACGATTTTGCTTCCCAAGCTTGTTCGCGCCACCTTGACTAGGTTGGCGGTCTCTGTTTTTGAGAATTCGATCGTGTCCGAGATCTTGTCCAGCTCGGCAACGGCGATATCGCAAGCCTGGTCGTAGCCATCAGCAATTCGGATAGGATGGATGCCCTTGTCGATGAGGTCGGCAGCCTGCTCAAGCAAAGCACCGGCCAGGACAACGACACCGGTAGTGCCGTCGCCGATCTCGTCATCCTGCGACTTTGACAATTCCACTAGAAGTTTAGCGATGTGGTTGCTTATCTCCATCTGCTGCAGAATCGTGGCGCCATCGTTGGTAACGGTGATGTCTCCGTCAGGGGAAATCAGGATCTTATCAAGACCGCGGGGCCCGAGAGAAGATTTGACGATGTTGGCAACGGTTCTTGCGGCGAGGATATGGGACTTGACGGCTTCGTTTCCGAATTGGCGCTTCTTTTTGCCCTGACTGCATGGCTGTGAGTACAGATGAATCGGCAAACAAGGAATTTTGGCACAGTGGGCTTACTCCCTGACGACGATGAAGGGTCGACCCTGCTCATCCTTCATTACCGCCGCTGTTCAAAAGTATTAGCTGCTATGTCGCATTCTTTGCGGGTGTTCGAGGCGGTTTATATACCATTGGAAACGTCGAGATCTGCGCGCACGTTGTCAGCTTCATGAGAATGGCCGTATGCCCCCCTTTGGGACTACAGAGGTCAGGGTGCACTTACTCAGTGACATCTTGGCGGCGACCTGCCCGAGGGTAAAAGCTCTGATAGACTGGTTTTCGTGAGTAGAGACTTCGGGACAAGAAGCAAGACCCCGAATTCAGACAGTGGGCTGCAGCTCGAAGCTTATCGTCGTGGCCGAAATTTTTGAATATTGGTGCTGCCTCGAGCAGTCGCAGTGCGGGACACCACGGGAAAAAGAAATCCCCGCCGCGCGTTGACGTTTGGTGCTGCGTGGAGCGGCCGCTGAGCTTCTGCAGACTTCTGTGGCCAGCGGCGGTCAGTTGGTAAGTATCAGTCTAGCGGGCATGGAGCTTCGGGCATCGCAAGGTGGGAGGTTAATATGGAGCTTCGGTCGCGGTGGCGGGGTACGAGCCTAAGCTCAAGGTTGCCAGGCTCGGTGGTGCAGGGAAGTCAATGACCAGGCCGCTTTTTGCCCCTCCACCGGCATGATTGTGAATTTTGCCCCGCGTCATCAGTCCTGTGCTCTTCACAGGCCTTTCATTTCGCTTGGTTTTTGCATTGAAAGGCGACAGTTGCTTTTACATAGTCTTTTTCACTTTCCTTCAAATCTCCTCCAATGTTCGTTCAGCTATATATCTCACCTTGACTTTCTGCTGACCACTGTAGTGATACCCAAACGTCCCTCCATACGGCCCCAACCTCACAGAGGCCTAGATCCTCGACATCCTTTCGAAACAACTACTCAGTATCACTCTTGGCTGAACGTTCGAAATGGCGCCGGCCGATATGTACGATGAAGACGACTTATATGATGGTGACGACTACGAAGATGAGCTGGAGGACGAATTGAGTGCGGAAGACAAGGCAGCCATGGAGCAGGCGACTGCAGACGCCAAGACGTTGCTTGGGGTGAATGCAAGCAAGGTTACTGTCAAGCAGATTCAAGACGCGCTTTGGCACTACTATTATGATGTGGGAAAGGCTGTGGCTTATCTTAGCAAGACATTTATTGCACCACCGCCGAAAGCCACGCCAAAAAAGACGCCTGAGGGTAAGTTGAACGGATTCTCTTTTTCACCCGCGCTCGGCCTGTTTGTGAGATCGACTGGAGCGGGTGCCGGATTATTGTCAACTGGTTTCAGTCAACCTGAAGCTCTGCCGCCACCACCATGCCACGCCTTCAACTTCGACCAGAGCTCGATCTCTCCGAAGCTCAATTTCAGTGACATGCCCTGGTTGCATGTACCCTCAAGCCGCCAGGCCAGCCTGATTCCACCCGTTCGTCCACGAGGTGGGCTTTTGGGTGGAGCAGAAGGAGCACCCAAAATGTCGAAACTTCAAGCGCTGGCTGCAGCCAGAAAGAAAAAGAATGATGAAAAGAGGGAACAGACAAAGGCCACGCAAGCCGAAAGTGGGTTAAAGCGGCTATCCATTGCGGATGATTCCCAAAAAGAAAATGTCAAAATATCGACATACCCGTCAAAAAAACTTCGCAGCCACGAGGAGTCTGCCCCGGCTCGGTCGTCCTCAGACAGTCTGCTTTCAAAACAAAACTGTTCTGGTTTACGGCCTGACAAAGCATCCAAGAGCGGCGATACTATCACCAAAGACACTTTCAAAGACCCAGTGCCGGCAGTAGTTGGCGAGGAACTAAGAGAGACGGACACAACGCTAGCTTCGAATTCAAGACCGTCTGCATTTGCGCAGACTCTATTTGGACCTGCCCCAGACAGTCGTCAAGCAAACAGGCCAGCGTTCTACGAAATGCCATATGCTTCTTCATCTTCGTTTGTTACCAATGCATTTTCGGAACCTAGTCCAGATGATGTTGTTCTGGCAGCGCAGGCAAAAGGTTCGAATTTTGCGAGGACCAAGTGATGAGCTAATTCTAATTTGTCTTCAGCCGGCAAGAAGGCTGCTTCCACTCCCAAGCCAGCAGCTTCTGCAAGCAAAAAGACCGCGAAGGTTGATGCTGCGCCCAAGGACGGGGAGTTGGTCAATGGTGTTTCAAACCTCAAAGTTAGCGACGTCCCTCCCCCAAAGAGCAAGGGGTTAGATGTGATCAAAGAGTACGAAAAGAGCAATGCCAAAAAGAGCATTAGCTTTGTCGTCGTCGGTAGGTTGTGGTTGTGGCACTGGTGTTGGTGTATAATGCCATTCTGACCAGCAGTAGGACATGTCGACGCAGGGAAGAGTACGCTCATGGGTCGTCTCTTGCTCGAACTGAAATACGTTCAAGAACGAACTGTCGACAAATATCGCAGACAGGCGGAGAAATCGGGAAAACAGTCTTTCGCCTTGGCTTGGGTAATGGATCAGAGGACGGAGGAGAGAGAACGTGGTGTTACCATCGACATTGCCACGAACCATTTCGAAACTCCCAACACCAAGTTCACCATCCTGGATGCGCCTGGCCACCGTGACTTTGTGCCCAATATGATTGCCGGCGCCAGTCAAGCGGATTTCGCCATCCTCGTGATTGATGCGAATACTGGTGCTTACGAGAAGGGGCTCAAGGGCCAAACAAGAGAGCATGTCTTACTATTACGCAGTCTCGGCGTGCAGCGCCTAATCGTCGCTGTGAATAAGCTCGACATGGTTGGCTGGTCCCAAGACAGATTTGATGAAATCTCTCAGCAAGTTCTGGGGTTCCTCACAGGCTTGGGATTCCAAAGTAAGCTTGTCAGCTTCATTCCCATCTCCGGACTCAATGGAGATAATATCGCCAGTAAGACCGAAGACAAGGCAGCTGCTTGGTACGCTGGTCCAACTCTTATTGAAGCCCTCGAGGACTCGGAACCCTCATCATCTCGGACACTCACAAAGCCCTTCCGAATGTCGATTTCGGAAGTTTTCCGAAGCCAACAACAGGGAACCACTACACTGGCTGGTCGAATCGATGCAGGAACTGTTCAAATTGGCGACGCCGTGTTAGTTCAACCCAGTGGAGAGCCAGCATACATCAAGTCAATCATGACCGACACCGACACTCAAGAATGGGCGGTTGCCGGACAAAGCGTCAGCATTGCTCTGACCGACATCGATCCAATCCATATCAGAGTAGGCGACATCTTGTGCGGCGCTGTAGATCCCATTAGCGTCGGCGACACGTTTACGATGAGAGCCATGGCGTTTGAGCACCTGATGCCCATGCCTGTGGATCTTCACCGAGGAAGACTCCATGCTGCTGGACAAATTCAGTCAATACCTGCCATCCTCGATAAGGCTACTGGTGAAGTCATCAGGAAGAAGCCCAAGGTGGTTCAACCGGGTGGTGTAGCCAGAGTAACAGTGAAGCTGGCGTCTAGGGTCCCGCTGGAAAAGGGCCAAAGAATAGTACTTCGGAGTGGAGGAGAAACAATCGCTGCCGGACTACTCGAATAAAGTGATCTATTGCATATATCTGTCATGTTGCCGTCATGACGTGATTCGAGTTGCTATGATGAATGCATCACACAATCACAGGAAGCAAGTGAGTCATGTAGTAGAACATGAGGCCAGGTGCCAAATTAAAAACATTCAACGACACCTCGGTGTTTCATAGTAACAGTCTATTATGATTGGGAGTTGCCAAATGTCACCCTTTGGAAGCCAAGTATGAATAATACTATCATGACGTGGTTGGAATATTCTCGAAGTACCCACAATAATAACCGATGCTAGAGTGGCTCAAGTCGCATTGTGAGGAGGAATTCATGGTACAAAACGGACAACAAGAGTGGAAGGCTGGTGAGAATAGTGCAACGGTGTCCAGTTGGCCATTTGGTTTCAAACAAAGTTACAAGCGGCGACACGGCGCGTGGTGGCGGCTAATTTGAGTCATCACTGGCAGATGAGGGAGTGGCGGCTTCTTCTCCTGGATCTACCCCTGTGACTAACAACAGTATTAACAGGTGCATGGATGCAAGAAGCAAAGGTTAATACAGACTCAGATGACTGTTATCAACAAACACGGTCGAGAGCAACGCAAGGTACGCCAGGTGGTCAAATGTGTCCTCAACTCAGAGCAGTTTCCTTCCGCATCAATGAAAGCTCTTGTCCATACATGCCCAGTGGCGCCTGTGATGCGATGTGACTTGCCCGAAGCATCAGGGTCAGCATTGGGACACAGTGGCGCCAATGACAGGCTAAAAATGTGCCGGGTCCTGTGTGGCTATCAGCCTTGGCACTGTCTTCGGGCCAGCTGCCGCAGGGCCAGCTACCGCCTGTTGGGGACTTTGGCGGGCAAATGATAGCGAAAGCGGCCGGAGACATGACGTGCCGCATGTTTTTTTTTGAGGCTCATTCCCGTGGACCATACTCCGTAGTGTGCTGGGGCAGCCCAAATCGGCCGGCAGCCAGCGTACAGTGCGAGAGGTGCGCTAGAACCCCCATCCACAGACCCCTGTCACGTGGGGCTCGCTCTGGGGTGCAAGGCCCGCCAGGAACCTTTAGTGAAATCTGGCCTTTTGTGCACTCTTTTGGACACCTCGACATTTCTATGCACCGCTTATTCATAAGCCGTCGCGCCTCTTCCTCTCAACCCTGAACTTTTTCTTCTCCAATTCCCATCTTCAATTGATACCCATACCACCCCTTTGGTGAAGACGCTGGATCGAGGACAGACATACCTCGCTGCGTAGAGTGATATTTCATCTTTTTCTTTTTGTCTTTCCGTGTTGTACGACCACTTTGAACCCTTGCCGAGTTACCTTCAGCGCCGCAACCTTTCACGCACAGCCTAATCGCAATGGCTCGATCAAGGAGCACGTTTGCCTTGGGCCTTGGGCTCCTTTGTTGGATCACCCTACTCTTCTCTCCTCTTGCTTTCGTCAAGTCTGTCCAGGCTGATGAAACCGAGAACTATGGCACTGTCATTGGTATTGTGAGTACTGAGACCCTTTGAATCCGTGGCGGGAGAGCTTAGTCGCCACTTGCGCACAGCTTGCGAACCCGATACGTGTCCACTTTGGAAGAGAGTGCCATTTTCTGACAATCGCGTGTTCGCGCCGATAGGATTTGGGAACCACTTACAGCTGTGTCGGTGTGATGCAGAAGGGCAAGGTCGAAATTCTCGTCAACGATCAGGGTAACCGAATTACTCCCTCTTACGTCGCCTTCACTGATGAGGAGCGTCTGGTTGGTGATTCCGCCAAGAACCAGGCTGCTGCCAACCCTACCCGAACCATTTTCGATATCAAGTAAGTGCACAGCGCATCATGACCTTGCCGAAATTACAAGATTTTGTGGGCAAGAGATTCTAACCCTCCGTGCAGGCGTCTTATCGGTCGCAAGTTCAGCGAGAAGGATGTCCAAAACGACATCAAGCACTTCCCTTACAAGGTAGTCTCCAAGGATGGCAAGCCCGTCGTCAAGGTCGATGTGAGCGGTACCGAGAAGACTTTCACTCCTGAGGAGGTCTCCGCCATGGTTCTGGGCAAGATGAAGGAGGTCGCCGAGTCCTACTTGGGCAAGAAGGTCACCCACGCCGTCGTCACCGTTCCCGCCTACTTCAATGTGAGTTTGAACTGCTCCCACTCCGCAACTGTCAGCACTTACTAACCCACCCTACAGGACAACCAGCGTCAGGCTACCAAGGATGCTGGTGTTATCGCCGGTCTCAACGTCCTTCGAATTGTCAACGAGCCCACCGCCGCCGCTATCGCCTACGGTCTGGACAAGACCGAGGGCGAGCGCCAAATCATTGTCTACGATCTCGGTGGTGGTACCTTCGATGTCTCTCTCCTGTCCATTGATCAGGGTGTTTTCGAGGTTCTGGCTACCGCTGGTGACACTCATCTTGGTGGTGAGGATTTCGACCAGCGTATTATCAACCACTTCGCCAAGACCTACAACAAGAAGAACAGCGTCGATATCACCAAGAATCTCAAGGCAATAGGCAAGCTCAAGCGTGAGGCTGAGAAGGCTAAGCGTACCCTGTCTTCTCAGATGAGCACTCGTATTGAAATCGAGGCTTTCTTCGAGGGCAACGATTTCTCTGAGACTCTGACCCGCGCCAAGTTCGAGGAGCTCAACATGGATCTCTTCAAGAAGACCATCAAGCCTGTTGAGCAGGTTCTCAAGGACGCCAACGTCAAGAAGACTGAGATTGACGACATTGTCCTCGTCGGTGGTTCTACCCGTATCCCCAAGGTCCAGGCTCTCATTGAAGAGTACTTTGGTGGCAAGAAGGCTTCCAAGGGAATCAACCCCGATGAGGCTGTCGCTTTTGGTGCCGCCGTCCAGGCCGGTGTTCTCTCCGGAGAGGAGGGTACTGAGGAGATTGTTCTCATGGATGTCAACCCTCTTACTCTCGGTATTGAGACCACTGGTGGAGTCATGACCAAGCTGATCCCCCGTAACACCCCTATCCCTACTCGCAAGAGCCAGATCTTCTCCACCGCTGCCGATAACCAGCCCGTGGTCTTGATCCAGGTTTATGAGGGTGAACGATCTCTGACCAAGGATAACAACAACCTCGGAAAGTTTGAGCTCACTGGCATCCCCCCTGCCCCCCGTGGTGTTCCCCAGATTGAGGTTTCTTTCGAGCTGGATGCCAACGGTATCCTCAAGGTCTCTGCCCACGACAAGGGCACTGGTAAGCAGGAGTCCATCACCATCACCAACGACAAGGGCCGCCTGACTCGGGAGGAAATTGACCGCATGGTCGCCGAGGCTGAGAAGTACGCCGAGGAGGACAAGGCTACCCGTGAGCGCATTGAGGCCCGTAACGGTCTTGAGAACTACGCTTTCAGCCTCAAGAACCAGGTCAACGATGCCGAGGGTCTCGGTGGCAAGATCGACGAGGAGGAGAAGGAGACTGTAAGTTTCACCAGGAGCCTATTCTGCACTTACGATCGATTATTAACGACTCTCATAGATCTTGGAGGCCGTCAAGGAGGCTACTGAGTGGCTCGACGAGAACGGCGCCGAGGCTTCCGCCGAGGACTTCGAGGAGCAGAAGGAGAAGCTTTCCAACGTCGCCTACCCCATCACTTCCAAGATGTACGGCAGTGGTGGTGCCCCCGGCGAGGAGAAAGAGGGTGACTTCCATGACGAACTGTAAATGCATAGAAATTTTTGAACAATGAAAACGGCTTTCTGAAGAGATACAAGGGAGCTTTGGCTCGGGTGTTTTACACGGAGCATGGCGACACGTCGGGTCTGACAGTGTCCCCGGATTGTAAAGTAGACAAATAATACTGAGCTTTCTGACATTATCGCTGTTGTTTCTATGTAACCAAATGCGCTACCCTTGCTAACATTGTTCTGTTGACCTATCATGGAGGTCTTTGACCCATGGAA
>AFRD01000415.1:0-31252 GCA_000222875.2 Periglandula ipomoeae IasaF13
CTAGTATATTCGTTTTTTTTTTTTTTTTTTTTTTTTTTTTTTTTTTTGCGGCCCACAAACGATGATATCATGTACTTTTAACGCTGAAAGGAAAAGGCAACACTGTATTCTACTCCCCACTAGCATGTCGATCTTGATTGGGTTGGTTGGCATAGTTTTGTTCATGATTGAGATGCGACGGCGCTTTTGTATCATAATGTAACGTGAGATGTATTGGTTCCTAGTCCAGCACGCGTGATCTGATGAACAATACGTTTCAGTCTCACTACTGGGATGAGGTGAGACTTGCTCACCATTTGTACGGGGCAATTTTAGCGGCGTTGTTTTACTCAACCTAGTTGTGCAGAGTAAGTTACGATCTGGATTTGAAAAGCTTGTGCTTTGAAGTCATTCATCCCTTTCGATAATCTCTGCTTGTGTTTTTGCTCACTTCAAGAGCAAAGCCAGCCTTTCGTCTTTTCTGAGTGAGAGCCGTTAAATACAAATGCTCTAGCGCTTCTGGTTTACAGGGTCCAGCTCCTTGCGCTGCATAAGCTCAGGATCCCGCCAGTCACGGGTCCCACCCATCAAGTGGAGCGAACCGAAATCCCAGTTAAGAACAAGGTCAAAAAAAAGTTGCAGAGCCCTACAACACCGACTTGGCCAAGGATCGGCCTTCACCACGTTCACTGCGACCGTCCTCTCTTCCCCCCCTCACGGTCTCCTTCGAGGCGATGGCGTCAAAAACCTCGCCAAAAAAGACATCCGCAGGAGAGGGCGCCTCGGAATCGGCCAACGGCTACACACGACTGCACATCACCCCGTTGGACCAAGACCTCCTCAAGATCGTCATTCCGGCTACCGTGCTCCCGAACGCACGCAACATTTCTCTACATACAGTCGAAACCTTTCCCGAAAAACGCTACGGCTTCGTAGACCTGCCGGTATCCGACGCCGAAAAGCTCAAAAAGAAGCTCAACGGGACCACACTTAAAGGCGCCAAGATGCGCATTGAAAAGGCTCGTCCAGAAGAGAGACCTGAGCCGACGGGCCACGCACCAGACCCAGAGGCCAAGAAGAGCAAGAAGAGAAAGGCCACGGCCAACAGCGAGACACCCAAGAAGCGGAAGCGCGATGTCAATGTCATAGAGGGTGTAGTGCTCAGGGACCGGAAAGTGAAGCGCGGATGGACCGAATCCACCGATACAAAAGTCAAGAACAAGCGCAACAAGGACAAATCGTCCATCAAAGACAAAGACCAGGAGAAGAAGAGGAAACGCCCGAAGTCGAAGTACACGGATCAGGACGAGTGCCTTCTCAAGACAAGATTACCGCCTAATGCGGTGGGCAACCTGCCGCCGAGCGAAGCATACAAGAAGAAAAAGAAGAAGGGCAACACAAGAGAAATTACGGTTCACGAGTTTGAAAAGACGACTACGTTTCCAAGTTTCTTGAAAAATGTTGTGCCGGACAGGGAGGGCAAGGGATGGGTCGATGAGGATGGGAATCTCGTTGAGGCGGTAAAGATGAAGGAGAAGACACTTGCGTCCAAATCAAAACCAGCGAAGAAGCCTGTCGAGAAGGAAGTAGAGAAGCAAGAGTCATCCGACGATGACAGCACGAGCAGCAGCGGGACATCATCCGAAGAAGAGGATCCCGATTCAGAGACGTCCGAGGTTGAAATTGCGGAAGATTTACAGACGGCCCAAGAAGACACAAGCAAAGATTCAGAAGACGATTCGAGCGATACCTCCAGTAGCTCTTCGGAAGAGGACGAGGATGAAGAAACACCTGCCGCTATCCAAGAAGATTCTCGCCCCATGTCTTCTAGCTCTTCACGCAGCCTGACCATCAAAATCCCACCTCCCACAACACCAGCCAAAGTCCACCCCCTCGAAGCTCTCTATAAGTGCCCAAAACCCGACGACGCAGCCACTGCCTCGACACCTGCTCCCGCCGAATCCTTTAGTTTCTTCGCAAGCGGCGACCAAGACGACGACATCGAAGAAGATCCTCCCTCATTGACGGTGCCAATGACTCCTTTCACACGTCAGGACTTTGAACGGAGAAACATTAGGAGTGCAGCTCCTACGCCTGATACCGCGCATCCCAGTCGCATGAAGAACTTTTGGGCTCCACAGAACGAGGACGAGGATGTCGTTGACGAAGAAGAGGAGAACGACGAGGAGGAGGCACAGCCCGAGGGACAACAGGGAACCAGTGATTTTCAGTCGTGGTTTTGGGAGAATAGGCGGGATCTGAACAAGTCTTGGATGACAAGGAGGAAGACGGCGGCCAAGGAGAAGAGGCACAGGGAGAACAAGTCGAGGGCGTCAAAGGCAATCTAGCATCTGTGCGCATGTGACCATATACACGTACATACAACTATTTCCGAAATATCCGCCGTAAGCATGTGCCTACATCTCAACACCATAGCGTTGACATTCTGAGTAATCTGATTTATATAGCATGGGCGACTTCCCACGCCAACGGTTGTTGTATTCATGGGTATAATGTGACTTTCTGCTCAAAATTCAGAATTGAGTGAGCTTAATCACGGTACAGTCCTATGAATCGGAGAAGACTTTTTATGGAGGATATTGGAACGCTTCTCATCCATGCTAGTGCTAATCAAAAACCACTTTCTGGCCCGCAAACTCGACCTTCTTCGCCGTCTCCCTAGCTTTCTTCCTAGCCTCCCAACTCGGATGCAATGTTCCCTCATCGTCTCTCTTCCTCGGTTTCGCCGCTGGTGCAACTTCCCCTTGTCCTCCTCGTGATAACCCAGCACCAGGCCGCTGAATCCCCTTCTTCCACGGCAACTTCTTCCCTTGATCATCGCCGTCCACAGCGCCTCGTCGCATATCCCAGCCTGAATCTCTGCCGCCCTTCTGCGGTTTCTGCAGGTGCTTTGCGCCAGATCCGTACTTTTGCTCCCAGATCGCCTGTCGCGCGCGTTGCCCACGGCGCTTCTTGGGTTTCGCTTCCTCTATGTCGGAGGCAGATTCGGAGCCTGAGACGTAACCTCCCATGAGGGAGGGAAGGAATGTTGAGCCGCCTATTTGACCGGGTTTAATGGCTGATGAGGCCTTCTTTTCGGTCTTTTGCTTCTTCTCCACTGGTGGAGATGGTGAGCGGGAGGATGCTTCTGACTGGGACTCTAGATCGGCTTCTGGTTCTGCATCCGAGCCAGATACAGAGATGTCGTCCAGGTTGACTGTTTCTTTGCCTCGAAATTGGGCGTATTTCTCGGCACTCCAATCTTCTTCTTCGTCGGAGGAGCTTCCTAGTAGGTCGTCCATCTTCTCGAACTGGGTCTCTTGCTCCTCTTCATCTTCGTCGTCATCGTTGGCAAGTCCTCCCAGTGTCGTTTGGGGCTCGCCATTCTCATCACTGAAGCCTTCAAATTCGGATTCGTCGTCTGAACCATCCGCTACCTTAGCCGTTGAGACACTGTTAATTTGTTCTGAAGCGACATGGGATGACTCCATCCTGTCTGAAGGTTGGTCTTCCTGATTTTTGCGTTTATCTTTGCGAGATCGCTTCGAGTTTTCCGGCAGCGGGACGTTCAGCATGGCGCAGATGGCTTTGACTGCTCGATCCATAGCCTGCTTCACCGGCTCCCTGTTGTAAAGGCCACTCGTTACATTATGTAGGGCGACCTGCTCCTCCTCTGGCAGGTCGGGTTTCGAGACTCCTCTCTTAAGTTCATCGAGAAGATCAGGCGAGGCGGCGATCGATTTTACTTTGAGTAGAGACAGATGCAAATGCGCGCGGGCGGTCTGGTGCAAATCGAGAGACTATAACACATTAGTACAATGATGCGCTCCATGAAAACGCTTGCAATAACTAATGTCTGAAAGCGGATTACCTTCAAAACGGAGACCTCTCGCTCCAATCGCTGCTTCTTGTCCGGCGTAATGTCCTGGTCCCGTAGCCTCTTGCTGAGTCGCTGCCTCTCAAAGCCCTTGGATGCTTTCAAAGCTCTAAAAACCTCATCTTGGTAATTGTCTAGGATGTCATGCAAGCTCGAACCACTGCCACGCTTTCGTTTGGGCATTTCACTGTGCGACCGGAGCTCTATGCAGCTTGCGCCTGGCTTTTGACTTGTTGGAGAAAACTTTAGGAACCTTAGCGATAAAAAGTTTCGAGTGTGGAAACGGCAAATGCACTGTAGAAACCGTAGTGCTTATCGCCGCTATCGCAGATAAATGCACAGTGCGGATCTACTTACGCCCTACATGACCACTCTATGACAGGCTATAGTGGAGTTGATGGCGATATTTGGGTCTAGTCTCGTCCTAATATATTAAGTGATTGGCGGGGTTCAATACCATGTTGGTGCCATTCATCATTCATGTTGGTCTCATACATCGATGACGAAGATATTCCTCTTCTCGCGAACAATCATAGTAACTTTACCCCTTCTTTGCAATTCATATTGCTTGTAGAAGATTATGGCTTCACAGGCTAGCAATGCGCCCTTGGCCGCCGCCAACCTGTTCAATGTAGATGGGTTGGTAGTCTTCATCACGGGAGGAGGTACCGGTAAGTCCTGATTTGATTTGAGTCATGCTAGTTGATGGAAGGAGCGTATCACCCCTACTAATACACCTATTCAAAGGCATTGGTCTCATGTTTGCGAAGTCTCTTATACAAAATGGTGCAGCAAAGGTATACATCGCTGGAAGACGTGAGGATGTCTTACACAAGGCAGCGTCTTCCATTGGACCCAACGTCATACCGGTCAAGTGCGATGTCACGTCAAAAGAGAGCCTTCAGCAAGCTGTTAGTCTCGTGGAAAAAGACTCCGGCTTCCTAAATCTTCTGGTCTGTAACTCTGGCATTACAGGGCCATCAGCCAGCCCTCTTACCAATGAGACAACACTAGAGGAATTCGCAGAAGGAAACTTTGCTCTGGATATGTCAGCATACGTGGAGACATTTGCTGTCAATACGGCAGCACCTTGGTTTACGACCATGGCATTCTTGAAATTGCTGGATCTCGGGAACAAGAAGAAGAATGTGACGCAGCAATCGCAGGTCGTCATTACAAGTTCCATTGCTGGCTTTAATAAGACATCCACGGCCGGCTGGGCTTATGGCCAGTCCAAGACGGGAGCGGTCCTGGCTGCGAAGCAACTTGCCACGGCGTTGCCTCGATGGAATATACGGTGAGCAAAAACCCCGTGGTCGTTTTCGGTACTATTCGTAGAAGAAATCTCTTGTTCGTTTCTGACGTAAGGCAACTACATTCGGCCGCCGTCTGCAGCGCAAACTGTATCGCGCCCGGAAGTAAGTAAACTCGGCTCTTCGACACGGGACCTCCGATCCTGTCGGCTCGGACATCGAAAGCTGACGATGATGACTTATAGTATTCCCGAGTGAGATGTCGGGACCGGTTGTACAGCAGTACAAGGACGATTCGGGAGGCTACGGCTCCGTTCCCACGACCATGATTCCCATGGGAAGATTTGGCGAGGAAGTGGACATGGCTGGGACCATACTCTATCTGGCGTCCAAGGCGGGCTCCTACTGCAATGGCGTGGTTGTAGTGCTGGACGGAGGGCGTCTGAATACCTTCCCGTCAATCAATTAGACAGCACAAGCTATTAGAACCGGCGTGTAAGTCCTTATCTTTCTAGCGAGAACCCGCAAGGCGGCGTAGACACCAAGGGTCATGCTGAGTGTAGACCATGTCATTGGGAGCAGACGCCGACTAGGCTCGCACTTAAATTCCCAACCCGTTGGGTAATTCCACGCCCAGTGGATTGGGTTGGGTAATGTAGAAGCTCTGATTGAATAAAACAAACGTTATTGGAAACCACAATAAACGAATGGGGCCATGTGTTGAATCCACATAAATCCAGATCTAGCAGTCTTGCAGTATTAGCCCCAGACAATCCTGTAATTCTGCGAGGACATCGGAGAGCCGACAAGGCTGGATCGGCCACCGACGACATTGGGGCGATAAAGCCGCGCAAGGGACCTATCCTCGATAATTGACAAATTTGTGCTAGAAAAGACAGCCGATGAACGGGATGGACCCTTAGATGTGGTAGAATTACAACATTGCAATTACGGCATGCTTGATTGACTTGTGAATACCTATTGACTTGACAGATGCGCTTACAAGGGAGGCCTGCGAGAATTGGGTAATGGCTTTGGGAATAGCTCCCGCTTGTACAACGGACTTCCGATGGTCGGGGATTGTTGCTCACAATTCTGTTGTTTTTTGCAATAATCCATCGCAAACCGGTTACGATAATCCATAACGCAACAGCAGCAATGACGAACCTCGAGCTCGCGATGCCGAGATAGGATCCGTCAATCCATCGGAAGATGTCGGTGCAGCTTGGCGGGCCATGTCCGGAGTCAAGAGAATAATCGCTCGGTAGCACGAACATCATTCCCGAGACAATTTCCGGGCGCATCAAAGCCTAATCTTCGTCATCGGATCACTTCCAGTAGCTGGCCAATCCAGGGGTGTGTGTAATATCATTGCAAAGCTTGGGATTGGCGCAGCGGAAGCCTGATGCTCAACAATTCGAAGCAAGCATGGCAAGCAAGTGTCATCCCACTGAGACACCCGTCTGATCAGCCTAGTGCTGCAAGGAGCTTGGGCCAGCACCGAGAAAAGCTGCCATTCACCGTTCAGGGCCCATGTCAAAGACGATGAGTGCTGCTTATCTGGGCCAACGTCATTGGTAGGTTGTGTGATGCCACAGAGCTGCGGTCGAGGATGCTGGGTAGCGGGCTCTGACTGTCTATGCGTGAATTTCCCAGCAGCGCGGTAGTATTGCATGTCGTGGTATTTGGTTCTCTCTTTCGTCGGATGCAACACGACTCGAGATGAGACGCGGTGATCAAATCAAGCAGCTATTTTGGTCATGACCAAGACGATGCACGTCACAGGCCGGTTGATGCTTCAGATGGGCTGGAGCCAGCTGGAGCCAGCTGCAGGCAGCTCGGGCAGATGGATTCCAATGGCCACAGGGAGCAGTGACCCCGCAATCGAGTCCCCTTCAGTGGCCCGCGCCCAGCTTGGCACAGTGTTTCAAGAGCTCCAGAGCCTTCAGTGTCTGGTCCGTTTTGACATTGATGTTTAGCAACATCGCTGGGACGGGTGTATGGATAGACCAGACGTCAAACCAGACCGATGAGCCACAGAAATATTGCACCATCAAGCTATCTCGACGAGGCGATGCGGTGAGTGAAAGCCGAACGCACGTCGGCCCGTTCTACCTGACAGAGTCATCGAGCCATGGCAAAACCGCCTGAAACCGAATGTTGACGTAGCCGGGGAGATGCGCGACACGGCAACGGTCAAGGGCTTGATGATGGTCATGGTTGCTCATTGGATTGACAAGGTCTGGTACGGCCTGGGTCATGGAGTGACTACTGCGCAACGTTTCCTGCGAGAATGAGCTTTGGCTTCCACACTCAAGGACAGCGGTCGCTCGCAATTCTACTAGTCATGGCTGCCCCTTTCTTCATGTCTTTGCTTGGAACGAAAGCAGGATAGACGATGAAAGTTTTGCCTGTACCCAGTCGTGTTAGGCGAGATGGGATGCAATGTTAATGGTTTAGCTCTCGATCAATCTCAACAGTATTGATCAGGGTACAGTAAATCGCGAAAACCCTGCAATTCATTGGATTTCAGTGAATTCACCGTTCGTTATCCATATAATAGAAGCTCCGGTCGTCCAGGTTATGTTCACGCCCCCATTAACGTTCTCATGGACCAGACATGCCGCGCATTCAAAATGGGGCCGGGTGCGGGCGATGACGGGCAGCGATGGGTCCCGGCATAAGTTGGAAAGAGCTACCAGACCAGACAAGGCCTTACCCATGTTTGTTCGTGGACTGGACTATGCCATATTACCACCCAACACACTCCGTGTCAATGCCATGCACGGGTCAAAACCTGGATTCATTCGTGAGAGAATTCACCATCCAAACCTGGCAAAGCAACGACAAGAAGCCTGGTGTGAGCGTGAGGTCTACAATCGCCAGGGGAACTGCCAACCCCGCAACCGGAATTTGCAGGTGTAAACGGCTGGGGATGTAGCATCGCCAGGTCGTTGGCCAATGGCTTGATTTGTGTGTGTGTGACTAGACGCCTTTTCAGTGTTGCAACACCACACATTCACACGCCCCCCAGCGGCTCATGTGGAGGGTGGACAACTCCAAGGTCAATCGACAACGCCACTTCGGCCTCTCAAATCCATCCATCACCAAAACGTCCTGGGGGGCGTGGTCTAATGGGAAACTCTCGCCCACCACACCAACAATCTTGGGGATCCCCGACGAGGACAAGTTGGTGTCAGCGGAATCATCTATTTTACTCCCAACTCCCCCAGCCTTGCCCGCATGGTGTGCCTGGACATCTTCAACCTCCATTCTTCAAGCGTGTTATTTTCTCGGCTTGTTCGGTAATCCATCGGTGTTTCACCACCATTTTCTTGCTTGTTGCTTTATCCGTCTCTATCTCTGCTGCATAGAGTGCGAGTGGTTGACACAAATCGGATCGTCGTCATTCGTACCCCCTCAACGGTCCATCGTACATGCGCGTGTCGTTGTGACTTACACGTCTTGCTCACGGCAGCACCAGTCCGACACAGTCGCCACGTCATTTCACACTGACTGGTGGTGAAATATTGCTGTAACTCGCCGACAGATCCAAGCCGCCATTCACATATATGCTCTGAGCCGTGCGAGACAGAAAATAGGGCTTGTTCAAGGTCAACAACGAGACACATCTCATTGCATCACCTAGGCTTCATCGTGTATCTGGTACGCGACGGGCGAGGACCCCGCAGCCGAAGCACCATCCTCGCTCGAGCTTGTGTCTCGAGTGCTTCTTGAGTAGCGACGACCCCGCCTAACCTTCCCAATTGTGGCTGCTCGCGTGCCCCTCAACTTCCTCGGGACGAGAGTTTGTTGCTGCGACTATCTTCGTCTTCGTTCTGACATTGACTTCTTCGTCGACGCTTCTCTGTCATAGTCAAGTGCTTGTCGCAGCAGCTTGGTTTCTTTGCTTTTTGCCCTTGTAAGTCCCCCATGCTCGTCAACTACCGTCCGGCCCCATACCGTCCGGCCCCTGCAGCAGCCAATATCTGGTGACGAGCGGAGTCGCTCTCCGGATCCACCACGGCAGCTTCTGGGGCTCATCCAGTATCCAGTATCGAAACAACGGCATCGTTCGTCGTCTAGGAGAAAGCTTCGAGATTTCGAAATAATCGGAAGAAGATCCAAAGCTGGGTTTTTATTCCAGGCGCGCGCGCAATATCGGGGTCGTTCAGGCTCTCGCAGGATTTATTGCATTTATTTTCATGGTCAGAGAGGCTGTCCCAGCCCTCTGTCCTTAGGGTTTCTTGCAATGCTGCCTTGTGTGATTCGAAACGTAACTGCGACCTGACTTCGTTTGTTCAATGCTTCTCAAGGTCTTCGTCAGCTAAACAGCCTCATTTGCCAGGTGTTTCGCGCTCGAACTGCAGCGTTGTACCAATCTCGTCAATCCGTTGATTGCCCTCTGTCTTTCGGTTTGGATAGCCAAGCTTTTTCACAATGGCGGGCGGCTCAGTAAGGCAAGCAGCTGAATCAGCTCGCAACAAGACTTCTGAAGTGATTGGCGCCGCCAGAGCCGACGGTGTAGCTGTTGCCCACGATCTCCTTCACACTCCGTATATGAGAGCTGCGTTGCCCTTCATAAATGGAGGAATCAGCGGCATGGTGGCTACCACGGTCATCCAACCAGTCGATATGGTAAAGGTCAGAATTCAGCTTGCGGGAGAAGGCAGCTCCGGTGGACCAAAAGCCACTCCGCTTTCCGTCACCAGACAAATCATCGCGAGCGGCAAGGTCCTTGATTTGTACACTGGTCTTTCTGCAGGTCTTTTGCGACAAGCAGTGTATACCACAGCCCGGTTAGGGTTCTTCGACACCTTCATGGGATCACTCAAGACACGAGCTAGCGGCCAGGGTCGAGAAATCGGGTTTTCAGACCGAGCCACAGCAGGATTGGCAGCTGGTGGCCTGGCCGCGATGATTGGAAACCCTGCCGATTTGGCACTGATCAGAATGCAAAGCGATGGTCTGAAGCCGTTGGCGGAGCGAAAGAACTATAAATCCGTCATAGATGCCTTGTCTTCCATCGCTAAGAGCGAGGGTGTCGGTGCGCTATGGGCTGGCGCAGCACCAACGGTCGTGCGAGCCATGGCTCTGAACTTTGGACAACTCGCTTTCTTCAGTGAGGCCAAGGTGCAGCTGAAGAAGAACACAGATCTGTCCGCACGAGCCCAAACCCTCAGTGCCAGTCCCATTGCTGGTTTCTTTGCCAGTTTCTTCAGCTTGCCGTTTGACTTCGTGAAGACGAGGCTCCAAAAACAATCCAAGGGACCCGATGGAAAGCTACCATACAAGGGCATGGCAGATTGTTTCACCAAGGTGGCCAAACAAGAAGGTCTATTGAGGTTCTACCGCGGCTTTGGTACATATTACGTCCGAATTGCCCCTCATGCGTAAATGTATATCTCTTCCAGGAACAGTGATGCTAGATTACTGACACTTTGCAGTATGGTTACGCTCATCGTGGCTGACTATCTCGGCTGGTTGACTAAGTAAGTTGGAGAGTGATATGGTCCTTTTTTAATTGGCGTTCGGGGTTGCAGCCGGGAACTGGCCTGTGTGTCAACGGGTTTTGTCGTATACCATTATTTGAGATTCGCGTTCCTTTGTAGTTCGTGCAAGTAGTTTCTAAACTAGACTTCAAGAGAGCTTGAAAACACACGCGTGCAGCAGACAAACTCTGAAGTATAGGTTCATCTGGGAATCCAAGGGTTTGCAATCGCATACTTTGAGAGTGACGGTGGTCCTGAGGGAATTGGGGTAGAGAAGAAGCCTGGAGCCCGCGAAGAAACAGGAGGTTGACACGGAGCATTTTGGTGCGACTTCGGCCCGCACCGAGGTGGCCGGTCCACTTCAAGACCTCACGTCTCGGAACAAGTTGGACGAGCTACTGTTCAGTCAGGCTCCAATACCCTGATATTGTACATATTGCAGGAATGAAGTGATGGATTGTTCAAAAATCCTTCATCGCAAAGGTCGCGTCGCGTAGGAGTGAGTTATCTCAGCGCTTAGTGCCGCTGTTTGCGGGTTACTACAAATCCTGAGGGCTCTTTTTCATGTTACCAAGAGCCACAGTTTCCAGGGCTGCGGTTGGGCTGCTCTTTGGCAACGGATCGGATCCATTTCAAACAATCAATAATGATTCAAATTATGTACATTCATCCATAGTCTCTCCCCTAAAATGGTAGGAAAGGGCGGCTTACGATAGGGTATTCTTCATGCTCTGCTTGCTTTATTCATGGGACACGTGATTTCGAGGTACAGGTCGTGCAGCATATGACGCAACGGGGGCCAACTTCACGTTCCACCAGTGCCATGAGGAGACCTTGACAATTGGGCTTCTGCCTTGCTGGCTTCTATCGATCCCTGACTGCCAGACACGCACTATGTAACTATGGTCGCAAACAGGCGCAATGTTTCCACGAAAAGCTCAAGGCGCTCAGCTGCCGAGGGAAGCAATGCCGAACCAAATATTTACCAACAAATGCTGGCGGAGGCTGGAGTGTCGCCGTTAGCACAGACTTCGCCTGAACGACCGCTGAAGCGACGACGACAAGGCCGTCGGCCAGCTTCCAAACCTGAAACAAACAGCTCTCCCGATCATAAGCATCCTCGGTCGGATCTTACGGAGGGCGAAGTTGAGGAGGATGAAGATGAGGATATCGAATTCCAGGACGTGGTTATACCGGCCCCGACCGTTCAAACCCTGGAACTGGACTCGGACGATGATGACGATGACGACGACGGAGGAGTACGATTCGAGGATGTGGATTTCACCGCGCCCCTCCCAGAGTCCGCGCCAACTGAACAAAATGGCAATCTCGAACTCAATTTAACTGCGCAAAAAGCGGCAGCCTCGCCCTCGAAACGAGTCGTTGAACGACGCAAACCAATATCTCGAGAAGAGAGAGTCCGACGCATAGACATCCACAAGGCTCACCTCGTGTGTTTATTGTCCCACGTTTCGCGCAGAAACCACTGGTGTAATGATCCACGCGTTCAAGATGCGCTGCGGTCGCACCTAAGTGACAAGACGGTCAACTACCTCACACCGAGTTCCCACCTACCGCAGTTCGGACAGGCAGAGAGCTTGAAAAATGGCCTGAAGCAGAGCATCGAAATGTGGAAGACAAAGTTCGTCATCACCGAACGGGGACTTCGAAGGGCGTTGTGGGCAGAAGATGTGAGTGACAGTATTGTTCCCTTCACGGCAAGCGAGATCTTTGACATTTGACATGATTCTAGTATGAACCACCGACTGATATGGATTCATGTCTTGATCGAGCTGAGTTTCACGAGGCGGCGAAACGACTTCAGGGGTCTCGGGATGTTGGCGCACAATTGTATTGCGCCATGTTGAGAAGCATTGGTGTTCGGGCCAGACTGGTGTGCTCCCTGCAGCCTCTGGCATGTGTATCTGGTAGACCGACACTGCCAAAGCCAAATTCGACCAAAAGGAGCTCAAAAGTCTCACAGAAGCAACGTGCCCAAGAGGCACTTGCGAAGTACGAGGCTCTGGCTGCCAGCACCTCCTCATCAACGGAATCTCCCAGCACGTCAACGGCGCGACGCAGATTGGGTCATCCGAATGCTACGGCATACAACTTCCAACCCAAACCTGCGGCGCCCACGTCACAGAGGACATACAACGGTCCGATACGCATACGCGAATCTGCGCACCCAGTTTACTGGGTTGAGGTTTTAGACAGGGGCCATCAAAAATGGCAACCTGTCGACCCTGTGGTGACACACACTTTCTGGAAACCAAAGGTATTTGAACCGCCAATAACAGACAAGGAAAACTGTCTCTCCTATGTCGTGGCCTTCGAGGCAGACGGCTCGGCCAAGGATGTCACGAGACGATATGCGAAAGCGTACACGGCCAAAACACGTAGATTGCGGGTTGAGGCAGCCCTGGAAGACAATGGCGAATGGTGGCGCAAGGCAATGAAGCCATTCCGCCGGCGGAGAGCCACCGACCTGGATCAGATCGAGGACAATGAGCTCGCAGGCGTAGAAGCACGGGAGCCCATGCCCAAGAATGTACAGGACTTTAAGGACCACCCTGTATATGCACTAGAGCGACACCTGCGCCGACACGAAGTTCTCGTGCCAGAAGCCCGGCCCTCGGGAACCATAAGCATCGGCACCCGAGGCCCACTCGAAAAGATCTACAGACGCAAGGACGTCCGCATCGCGCGCAGCGTAGATAAATGGCACCGCATGGGACGCGAAGTCAAGCCCAATGAGATCCCCGCCAAGTGGCTGTCCAGAAGAGCCCGTCCCAAGGACACCAGATACGATGACTCGGAAGCACGAATCAAAGACGACGCAGGCGTCCCAATCTACACCACCGAGCAAACGAAGCTCTATGAACCACCGCCGGTCCGCAACGGACACGTGCCCAAGAACAAATTTGGGAACATAGATGCCTACGTGCCCAGCATGATACCAAGGGGCGGCGTCCACATCATCCACGAGCACGCCGCACGAGCAGCGTACATACTTGGCGTCGACTACGCGCCCGCCCTAACGGGGTTCTCCTTCAAGGGCCGACACGGCACGGCCGTGCTGAATGGAATAATTGTGGCAGAGGAATTTCAAGAGGCAATTCGGGCCGCCATAGAGGGCATGACAGACGTAGAGCAAGAGATGGAGAACGAGAGGAAGAGCTTGGTTGCCCTCAAGATGTGGAGGAGGTTGTTGATGGGATTGCGCATCCGCGAACGCATATGGAGCGGCGTAAGCGAGGAGGAGCGCAAAGAGGCGGATCTAGAGGCCGAGATGGAGGCCGAGCTGGCGAATGCGGAGAGCGATGTGACGGATGAGATGGACATGGTGTTGACGATGAAGGGGGTGGGTTCTTGATCGAGTGAATGTATTTGAGTTTTTGTTGCACGTGTTGCATATAAACATGCATGGAATACTCTAGAAAAGCGGAAAACAACTCGTTCAATTCGCCAGAGAAGACCTCTTGTTTGTCTAGTGCCTTATTAAAATTTCCCAATCCGCGCTAAGACTTGGGGAATTGCTAAGAAGGTTGGAGTAGTAGTACCAAGACTTTACCCTAATTTTGAGGCTATCGTCGGGTGTGCGCAGAGAGAAGGAGCCGGATCATGCAGCTTGTATCATACAAGTTTTGACAGACACAGTAGCTGCGTTAGGGGACATACCAAGGAGGTAATGACAATGACGATACCAAATTACATGCAAGGTGAAAAGTTAAAGGGACAAGAAAAGATACCTTGCGAGCAGGTGCACTCACGTAGGACGACCGAAGTACCCAACGATAGAGCCAACATTGGCGGTCGAGGAGTTGCAATGCCTTTGAAGCTTCCAGGATGATTTCATCTAGACGGACCCTTTCTAGTCTGACATTGTGCATAAGGGCATGTTGCCGATTGTCAAGAGTGAATGCCATTCGAGATGTAGCCAACGCTACTGGGCTTGACCGTGTTCGAGTGGTTTTGCAGCGGCTGCAAAGCTCCTTAGCTCGAAGTCCATTCTTCTTTCCATCTTTTCTTTTGCAGTCCTTTGTCGGTCGCAGAATGTATACTCTTGTCACATTGTCGACAGTCGGTTTCGCTCCTTGTCTGTACTCTTTGTAACACTACCCCATGATATTGCCAAGTCGATTTCTGTGTTTTTATTAGTTTTGTTTGTCCGATTCAGATTCTCCTGCATATCGAATCCCGCATACTTCTCAATGCCTGTGTCAAACACTCAACGAGTCCTGCAGCACTACTCACGGCCCCGGCTCACACCAACATCCTGGGACAGGCTCGCAGCTGAGCTGCGTTTTCAGATCTTACATCTCCTCCCCTATAGCGGCCGCGGATGGGCTAAGTACGCCTCCGTGTGCCGTGACTGGCAAGACGTTCTCGAGAGGGAAAACTTCCGAAACTTGAAGTTAAGGATATCGTGTCTCACCGAGTTCGATTCGATGGTTGTTCGGCAAAGGCGGTTTGTCCAAAAAGTATGGCTGCACGTCGAACTCCAAGAATGTAACTGCAATTTCTGCAGCGAGGTTCCCGGTGCCCTTGAATCCGGAGTAACCGATTTATTGGTCGGGAACAAGATCACCAAGCTCTTCAACATCCTGTCAACCTGGGACTCTGCCTACAATCTGACGCTTGAGTTCAGTTTTCATTTCCCTAGCGAAGGGCAACACTGGTTCAATAACTACCTCTTTGGGGGGGACGGCGAAGACGAGGGCATCATGCCTGCGTGGCGTGGCATGAGGCACTGGCTGCATCGAGGACAGCAAGTCGACGTGCCTTACTCTGCGTTGATGCGGCTCTTCGACATGTTGGACCCTGAAATCGTGGAAACGCTGCCGCAAGTTCGCGCCGTGACCAAATTCGTCATCAAAAGACAAACCCGGAAGCGAATCGCTTCTAGTGCTCTGGCGACGATGTGGCGGAGTATGCCGCGCTTAGAGGAGATTGTGTATGAGCCTTGGAAGGTCTGGGACTCTAACATTCAGGATTTGTACGACGAGGGTGAGTTCTTCCTTTGATTCCCATTCCTTCAGCTAAATTGTTCCTGTTTTGTCGAACACAAAGACTAACGCTTTGCATTTTCTTGTTGTAGAATATGAGTTTCTGACGAAAGATCTGCCGAGCACCTTGAAGAAGCTCACTCTTTTCCAGAACAGTGATGAAAAACACGCAGCGGTAGTTCAGAAGGGGTTTTTCCCTCCACCTCGTATCAAATGCCTTCCGAACAGCGGGGTCGCGCGCGCGTTGGCCGAGAATAGCCTCAACCTCCAACACCTCTCTGCTGCATCCCTCGCCGAGGCGAGTGTATTCTTTGAGGCTTATCAGCCTGATTGGATTTGGGAGAGCTTGCTGTACCTCACTCTTACGTCCAACAAACTCGTATACCATGACGAGCAGGACGAGGTCGCGGCCATCAAAATGTGCGGATTGCTCGAGTCTGCTGGTCAAGTGGCGCTGAGGATGCCACAGCTGCGAGAAATGGTTCTTTGGAACACGAACGCATATCAAGCCGGTGCGTTCATATGCCGAAAGAAGAACGGCTGGTCTGAAATCTTTTGGCGCGGAAATTGGGAGTACCAGATTCCAAAGCGAGCGCTCAGCGCATGGGCCGAGGTGGCCACGATGTTCACGCCCTATGGCCTGATCGAACGGCCGTTTGAGCTAATCACAAGCACTTCCAATTCAAGGGCCGACTGGCTTGTACTGTTGGAGCTGTCTGGGCGGGCAGTCGATCCTGTGTCATTGAAACAGATGCAATGGGAGGATGCTTGGGAGCGGTGATGGACAGTATTTGAACGTGGATCTTGTACAGATATTCTCGTTTGGCAGGAGCCTTCAAGGGCCGAGGCTTTGCTGGGAAACCAGCAGTGCGGAAGATAAGGGGCTCCTATGTACGCTCTCTGTTTTCTTTGTTGTTTTTTGGGCACACATTGTCTTTTGAGTCTATCGCGTATCGTGATGACGTATTCGAGATTTGTAACTTGTACTTGTACTAGAGCTGTTTGTGTTTTTTTTTCTCGTTCTAATTCTATGACGACTATAATCTATTCGTATTTTCTCAGCAGGAGCTCATAACAGGTTTTGAAAAGTCGCCTTTTCCGTCTCAACCCAGTCTTTCATGAAGTTGTATCTGGCATGTGAGATTGGTTTCGTCTTTCTATAAATGAACGTTATTCCCGGTTATTTCCGACCAAGCCAATTAGATACATGTCTGTGTGATTGCTTCGTCGTCGAAATTGCTTTGCACGTGGGAGTCGGATTATTACTGGTTTATCACAGTAAAGATCGAAACACATGAGCCAGATTTCAATGAATGCGATACGAAACCCCCATGAAAGCAGGGCGCCTCACCGTGTCTAAGCCACGTGTAGCGGAGGCGTTCCGAGCCTTCGGGGTTTGCCAAGAGCCCGATGGCCGCACTTGCATGCACCTCGCAGCAAGATAAATTACGGATTTCAGTCGATAATATGGACGATAGCAATCCATCGTCTTCACTTGTATTGTCATGGCAGTTATAATGAATCTTATAAAGCATGTGAGCAGGAAGAACCATGGTTGTTTTGTTTCTAAAGAACTATCCAATTCCAGGCGTCCTAAGACAGAGGTTTATATGGTGGATCATGTTTATGCAAATCATGGGCATCTCAGACAAGATGAAGAATGTCTCAGCCACGATGGCGGCGCGTGGGGTTGTGAGGCCAAGCACTTGGAGGCCTTGTCGATGACACGGGGAGATCACCAATTGAGCAGAAGCATGAGAAAGCTGCTCAGCGCGGAAAAGGAAGAAGATAATGATATTGCATAAGTACGTGCAAATAGGAGTATGAGGACAACAAAAATGTGCATATTCAAAGGTTCCTGTGGCACATGGCATTTTCGTGGCAGATTGCTACCTTGGTAGGTATATATTAGCGCGTGCCGGCATCAACCACGCAAAGCTTGCTTATGTTGAGAAGCCATCGGCGTCGAGAATGGCCTCGTTTCGGCTTGAGCGCGTCCCCGACTGTACATATTACTCTGGTTGTTATTGTCTTGGACAAGACAGGCGCGAGGCGCGAGGCGCGATATAATGCCAAATCGTCGTTGCGAATAAGCGCCACAGTGCGAGGAGGAGGTTTAAAATTGGGATACGATGACTTCCATGTTGTTTCCTGCGGCAGCTACCTAGTTGCTGTGAGTAGAGAATATATATATATTTTTTTTGCACGGGATAGTATTATCGCAATATCAGCACAGTCAGTCGAATCGAAGTTGAACTAAATGATTGGGGCCACTCGGACGATTTAAAGGCGCCGGCCGAGGCGTCGTGGGTGCGTGGGTGCCCTGTAGCCTGCTGTAGCGTCCTGTACTATCCCGGGGATAATGTCTGCTTCGGTGGCCTGGCCTCAGCAGGGGTTGGGCTTCGTGCCGCTTTACCAAATACGGAACCCGTCCGACAACACAGCGACATCGACAGCGACAATGACAGCGACGAGGCAGAGCCAAGCCATCAATTGCTCCAGGCGCTCAGGTGCTGATTCCACACGCTATATTTATTAGGCAGTACTGGCAGATTGACATCACTCGCATTGCGTAACCTGCGCTGCCCAAGCGAGGCTGCCAAGGGCTCTCAGGATGGGTCGGCCATGCGAATAGCGCAGTCCTTGGCTTCTTGTCCACGCTCAAATTGCTCGGCACGGCGTCATGCACTCGGCTCGTTCCTGGCCACATGAATAAGTCTGGTCGACCACAGGCCGCCGCAAATTTCGAGTCGCCCAGTCGTCCCAGCATTGTCTGGTGAGATCGATGACACCCCGGTGCCACCTTCTGCTGTCTGCGAACTGAACCCCCAAGGCAGGAAGGACCAGAGTCATTCGCCTGCACGAATCCAAGCCCCCAGAGCGCCCCAATACCGAACCCCGTCTCGCATCTGACTTCGCCTCGCCTCACCTCTGACTTGACTTGACACCTAGCTTGCCAAGTTGACGCGACATCATCTCAAGACGCTCCGAGCCTTTACCCACTTGTTTTCGCTGGCGCATTCCAGACCTCACTCCGTCTTCAATCTGAGAACCTTCTTTTTTCCGCTCCTTGACGTTTCCCACATTGTGTCCACCTCTTCGCCTCACTTTACTATTTCTACTTGTCCTTCCTGCCTTTTGTCACAGACACACGATCACACCACGCCGGTTTTCAACACCATATCGGCGCAATAATTACTGCGACGTCGCTCTTTTGTTGGATCTGAACGTCGACCTTCTTTGAATATCACCCAACGTTGAAGTTCGACAATTGCGAACCCATTATCTACGTCATCGCGTCAGACACAACCTTCACAATCAACTCCGTTCAACTTGTACTTCTAATTACTTTCAACTACGATTCTTGTGGATATGCACATCGTACCAACGAAATAATTTCTCTGCAACATACGTGAGAAGGTTCACTAGGCCTGGTGTCACGACAAAGCGCCAGCAATACTTCCTGATTCGCACAACCACAACAACAACAATTTGATACGCCAACGATTTGTAATTCTGAGGCGTGTCGAGCTCTTTGGGCTCTTGCCTTTCGCCCAACATGGCGCTCCGAAAACAGATTTGGACATTAATGTCCAAAAATTTTCGATGGCTTCTCTTCCGACATTTTACCCTGTGCCTCATCATGGCATTCTTGTTACCAATCATCCTCTCCTCATTCTTCAGCTTTGCGAAGAATCTGTTCGTGCCTCCTGCAAAATACGGCTTCAGCCCGGTGCAGCCTGTCATGAGCCTCTCGAGTGCCTTCAACGCCGCCGGAAGCAGTGGGCGGGACAAGGTGGTCCTGGTCAACAACGGTTTTGCGGGAGGAGACATCGACCGCGTTCTCGACAAAGTCGCAAACGCCGTTACGACGGACGGATCCATAAATCTTGTCAGGCTGGACACCGAGGACAATCTCACGACTGAATGCCGTAGCAGTCTGCGGGGAGTGACATGTTTCGCAGCCATCGTCATGCGTTCATCGCCCAATGAAGGGTCTGGTGGCCTCTGGAACTATACAATCCGTACCGATGCCGCTTTCTGGAATGAACCAGTCAAGTTCAATGTCGAAAAATCAAATAACGTGCAGCAGGTTTACATTCTTCCTATCCAGCGTGTCGTTGATTCGGCCATCGCAAGCCTCAATGATTCCAACTCAGATCCATTGGCCAAGACGGACGAGCTGGCCTTCACAAGCATGACCCAGAAACAGCGCGATAAAAAGGTCCGTGAGATCTACCATAAAGCTATCATCAATTTTATGGCCGTCGCCTTCATTGCCAACATCATCTGGATTACCTATCATCTCACCGGATTTATGGCTACGGAACGTGAAAGTGGCATGTCGCAACTGATCGACGCCATGATGCCAGTCCGCAAGCCTTGGATGGCGCAGGCTGCCCGCATCATTGCGCATCATTTGTCCTTCTCCATCGTGTATGCCCCAGCATGGGTCATCGGATCCATCGTTATCCGATATGGAGTCTTTGCGAATACCAGTACTGCCATTGTGCTCATCTTTCACGTACTTGCCGGACTTGCGCTTGCCTCTATGTCCATCCTGTTCGCTTCCTTCTTCAGGAAAGCCCAGCTCAGTGGAATCACCGCCATTCTTGCCATTCTTCTGCTCGGGATCCTGGCTCAAGCACTCACGCAACCCAAGATTGGTCCCGTGGCCATTTTGTCCGTTCTATTCACCCCCCTGCACATATGTCTATTTTCTCACTTTGATGGCAAAGTTCGAGAGGAGAGACAGGGCCACCAATCTGGTCGAGAACCCTCCCAATAGTTCATGGGAGATGCCTGGTATCATCTTCTTTGCCATTCTGATCGTTCACATCTTCGTGTATCCTTTGATCGCTGCATTGGTGGAGAAGAAGCTGTATGGAGTGTCCACCGAAGGACGCAAAATGCAGGTGCAAGACCATCACGATGAGAACAATGGACACAATGCCGTGCAGCTTGACAAACTCACGAAAATATATTACCCAGGCTTCTTCTCTCGTCTATTTTCCACAAAGGCCAATCCCCGCGAGCCTATCGTGGCCGTCAACGAGCTCAGTCTGCAAGCCAGAACGGGCCAGATTGTTGCTTTATTGGGCGCGAATGGCAGCGGCAAAAGTACCACGCTTGATGCCATCGCCGGTTTGCACAGGCTAACAAGCGGGTCTATTACCATCGATGGCAGAGGTGGATTAGGAATCGCACCACAGAAGAACGTTCTTTGGGACGACCTGACTGTTGAAGAACATCTGAGAATTTTCAACCGACTCAAGGCTCCAAATGCGCGGGCCACCAAGGAAGAGATTCTTCAACTCATCGAGGCTATCGATCTTACCCCGAAACGCAAGGCTTTATCAAAGACACTGTCAGGAGGACAGAAGAGAAAATTGCAGCTGGGTATGATGTTGACGGGCGGAAGTGCTGTGTGCTGTGTCGACGAGGTCAGCAGTGGGCTGGATCCGCTGTCTAGGCGTAAAATCTGGGATATCCTCTTGGTGGAACGAGGCAAGAGAACGCTGATCTTGACACATTTTCTGGACGAGGCAGACCTTCTCGCTGATCACATTACCATCCTCTCCAAGGGAACCCTTCGGCCCGAAGGGTCCTCTGTGCAACTTAAGGATCGCTATGGTGGAGGCCATCGTGTTCATGTCTACAAAAGCCCCGACATAACATATGTGCCTAGCGTTCATGGGGTTCGAAGAAAAGACGCTTTTGACTTGGTGACGTACGTCGCCCCGACCTCGCATTTGGCAGCACAGGTTATCAGAACCCTCGAGGAACATGATATTAGTGACTATCGATTCTCCGGACCAACCATTGAGGACGTATTTTTGCAACTTGCTGAAGAGATTCGGGACGAAGAGGCATACAGAGGAACGAGCGCCGGCATGGCCAAGGAAGCTGAAAGCTCTACCGAAAAGGACAGTTCTTCACATGATGGTTCGACCCGGCAGCCGTTCCAAGGATTAAAGCTTTTGGATGGTAAGCGGGTTGGTTATTTGAAGCAAGCCGCGATTCTCTTCCGGAAACGTGTTGTCGTGCTCAAACGCAACTGGGTTCTGTACCTGGTGGCCTTCGTGTTGCCCATTTTTGCAGCTGCTCTCACATCACTCTATGTCAGGGGAAAGCCACAGACTGGTTGCACCGCTGCTGATCAGGCATCTACTTCTTCGACAGAAGATGCCTTCACTCAAATCAAAGATGATACCAAAATTGTCTTCCTCGCGGGTCCCACTACAAAGCTCTCAACATCTCTTGTTTCCAGCTTACTCCAGCCGATATTCCAAGGCTCGAGGAGTGGTTCTGCCATGGGCTCTGCTGCTCTCAAGAACTTGCACCTGGTAGACTCCTTCGATGCATGGCAGCAATACATCAAGGACCATTATGGAAGGGTCACGACGGCACTCTGGCTCGGCGATGAAAGATCAAACCCCACCTTTGGCTGGGCTGCCAATTTGTTCATCACCAGTTCCATCACGGCGCAACAATTTCTCGACGTCATTGCCACCAACACGTCCATCGCCACAACCTGGTCGTCGTTCGATGTTCCTTTCAACCCTGGTATTGGCGACGCACTCAATCTCGTCATCTATGTGTGCCTTGCCCTGGCTTGTTACCCTGCTTTCTTCTCTCTATCCAAGTAACGAGAGGCGACGATTTGTGCGTGCTCTGCAGTATTCCAACGGCGTGCGCCCGTTCCCGCTCTGGGCTGCCTACGTCTTATTTGACTTCTGTTTTGCGCTCGTTGCTTCAGCCATTGTGACGGCTCTGTGGGCAGGTCTTTCCAACGTTTGGTTCTACCTCGAATACGTCTTTGTTGTCTTCTTCCTCTACGGCCTCGCTTCAATCCTGTTCTCGTATGTCATCTCGCTATTCACCAAGACTCAGCTGGGAACTTTCGCTTGGGCCGCTGCTTATCAAGCTGTCTTCTTCCTCGGATATCTCATTGCGTACGTCTGCATCGTCACTTACGTGCAGGTCAGCAAAATTGATTCGACTTTGCTTGTGAGCCACTTCGTCATTTCTGCCTCCGCTCCCATCTGTTCCGCAACAAGGGCTCTCTTCCTAGCCACCAATTTGTTCTCGACTGCATGCGATGGCAACGAGCTGTCTACCAGACCTGGAGCACTTACTGCCTATGGTGGCCCAATCCTTTATCTAATCATTCAGTGCATCATTCTCTTCGGGCTGCTCTTGTGGTTTGACAGTGGGTCTGTTGGTTCATCGTTCCGCCGACTTCTAGAGCGGAACAAACATGCAGAGCACGATCAAGAACTTGACGAAGAGGTTGCCAATGAGTTGACGCGGGTGACTAGTAGCGGCCACCTGGAGGACGGGCTCCGTGTCATGCATCTTACCAAATCGTTCGGCAAGTATACCGCCGTGGACAACGTGACCTTTGGCATCAAGCGTGGCGAGGTGTTTGCTCTTCTGGGACCAAATGGTGCTGGCAAATCGACGACTATTTCCCTTATTCGCAGTGACATCAAACCGAGCTGCAACGGCGGCGATGTTTTCGTCGAGGACAAATCCGTCAGTAATGATCTCGTTGCTGCGCGAACTCACTTGGGAGTCTGCCCGCAAATCGATGCTTTGGACCAAATGACGGTCTGAGAACACCTTGAGTTTTATGCCCGCGTCCGTGGCGTTCCTGAAATCGAACACAACGTTTCCGCTGTCCTACAGGCTGTGGGCTTGGAGGCGTTTGCTTCGCGAATGGGCTATGCTTTGTCTGGTGGCAACAAGCGAAAGTTGAGCTTGGGTATTGCTCTGATGGGCAATCCTACCGTTGTGCTCCTAGACGAACCATCGTCTGGTCTTGATGCGGCCTCTAAGAGAATCATGTGGAAAACTCTGGCCGCCACTGTGCCTGGTCGCTCTATCCTCCTCACCACCTACAGCATGGAGGAAGCGGATGCTCTAGCAGGCCGAGCTGGAATCATGGCCAGACGTATGCTCGCGCTTGGCACGCCTGACGACCTCCGCCATCGCTTCGGTGACGCGCTCCATGTTCATCTTGTCTCCAGCACAGCCCCACGGACTACAGACCAGGAGATGCAGAGGATGATCGGCTGGATTCGTCATTCTCTTCCATCAGCCCAAGTCGAATCAAAGACATACCATGGGCAACTTCGATTTTCCGTATCAGCAAGTGATGTTGTTGCCCTCAGTCGGCAAAACCGACGGCAAGGTGCGGAAAATACGATTGTACCTCACGACCGAGACGTTACCCCTGCAGCGTACCAGGGCAGCGCCATCGGACAGTTAGCCGTATTATTGGAAGAGAACAAGCAGAACCTGGGCATCGATCATTACAGCGTCAGCCCAACAACCCTCGACCAGGTCTTCTTGATCATTGTAGGACAACACAACGTAAGGGAGGAGAATTACGATGAGAAGAAAAGCAGATGGTCCAAGGGATCTAAAGGATCTAAATCGACATCTTCATAGCGGAGCTGTATATACGTTGGCCCATCGAGGAAAAGTTACAGCTTTATTAAGTTATTTGGAATATGGAGTTTATGCGTTGGGCCCAACCTTGTATGCGGTTCTTGTACATATTGCTTTCTGTCATTTAATACCATCTGTAGCATGTAGATCCTGGGTACATCAGGTATATTATGCGTTTCAAAGTTGCTCCGTGTCCATTAAATGATTGATGCCGGAACATTTACTGTACTCGAGAGCCTGATATGGCGCGTTTCACGTCTATCACTCCCCCAGAGTAAGACACGTTTATCACAAAAGGTGAAAGGACCACAATACAATCAAATCACCACAGTATTGGAGAACATGATTTCCCGTCATCGTGATGCGTCGCGTATATTGTTACATCATAATTAACTCGTGTATCATCGGGAATAACCACTCCCGTCGCTGACCCAAACCCTCTACCGTGCCCCTCTCTTTGGTAGCCATCAATTGCTTGGACCCTTGGTCTTGCAACTCATATCGTGTTTACTGCCTCGACCCTCATCCAAACCAGATGGAAATACCCAAGAAAAGGTGTGACTTCCCCTTTCCGCCGCCGCTGGGGACACAAGAATAAATCTTGTCGTGGTACTCCGCCCCGTTTTCTGCCACCATGATTGTGAAATACGTGAAAAAAGCCAGAACCAAACCCCCCAGCCCCTGAACAATGCCCATGATGAATGCGTGTACTACTCATGGAAACGCTAAATCGACAAACGACAAAAAGAAAAAGGCCATGTTCTCATGCTCCCATCTATCCAACAGATTGATTGATTAGAAATGATGATGACGCATCGCAGCCGCCAAACAAAGTCCAAATCGATGAAACGCCTGCTGTCTTTTCCCTTGGTGTCGTATACTCCAATGTCCGCAGCCCCTTAAAAACGCCGTTTGCTTGTTATCAAGATCGAATATGTACGAGAAGGAAGAGAAAATAAAAAGGTGTTGCGACCATGTCTGCCAGGAATCCGAGTTTGCTGCCGCCCGGTGCGTCTGAAGAGAAATTCGGTGCATGCATGCAAACGTGCGTCGCAGAAACTCACGAATCAAGCTGTTTCCGTTTTAATCTGTTTACCTTCCGTATCCGCAGTCGGAGTCGTCTCGGAGCTCGTGGCACCTTCACTGATGGCTTTCTCCTCCATTGAGAGCCAGCCTCCTCGCTCCCATTCTCCCGGAACGTATAAGCAGCTCTTCCGAACGTCGAGGTCGTGGATGCCTGATAAAAGTGTGCTCAATCGCTTGAAGTCAATAGGTTTCAAAATCCATCCGTCTAAACCAGCATCAATGTAGACTTGTTTTTTCTCCTCGACCAATGATGCAGACACCGCGAAGATGGGTATCCTGTGATTGTTGTTAACCGCCATCCTCGAGTGGCCCTTGAACTCGTCAGATTGCTCCGTCGATCGAATCATTTTGGTACTCGTTAGACCATCGACGATCGGCATCTGTGGAATTAGATCAGCATAAAGATACCACATTTGTAGTGAATGAAGTTGCGTCTCAACCCACCTGCATGTCCATGAGAACGACATCAAAGTTTGGTGACTTCTCTTTGTAGACAGTTGCACAATCTTCGCCGTTGACAGTATGATGCACTTCATGCCCAACTCTCTCCAATCTTTTCCTTAAGACCCTCATGTTGATTGGATCGTCCTCAGCGACGAGAATTGTAAGAACTGTTTCCTGGGTCTGAGCAGCGGGCTTCGTGCCAGACTTGCTCGACTGAGGGACTTCGCTAGGAAGCTCGAACAAGACTTTCGATGACTCCCCCTTGGCAACCGGTGCCGGCATGCTCGAGAAGTCATCGGGAACCTTGACGGCTCGGATTTTAGTTTTGCTATCCCGGACGTCTGCGGTGCCGGGTTCTTCTCTCGCCTGAATAGGAGATGAGGTCTTGTGAGAAACTGGGCTTCTGGACCGAGCGGCACCGCCAGACGTGACTCTTGACAGAGGCTGGTGGTGTCCAGAGCTCCCTACTGAGCTTTGACGGGACATGAAGTATCCAGCTTGGTTGTCATTGAGCGAAAGTGGGGTTTGGATGGCATCAATGAGCCGGTCAGCATCGCTCTTCTGGCTTCCGAGGCTTCCCAGACTCTCGACGCTGCGGCGACTGCCAGCGCTGCCAGTCCCTCGGGACTGTCGATCCGCGGCGGCTTCCGCAGCGAAGTTCATGTGGCTCCCTCTTTCGATCAACAAAATTTCACCCTCCTGAGGGGGTTGAAGGCTCGCGGCAGCTGACGCAACGGCATTCCCAGAGGTTCCGCCTGATGAATCGTCTTGTACCTGGCCAGTTTCGGAAGTAGGTGTATCACCCGGAAGCTGGAAGGGCAATTGAATCACGAATCTAGAACCCTGGCCCTCCTCTGACTTCAAGCGAAGCTGGCCATCCATGTTCCTGACAACGCGAGCGACAACTGCCAGACCCAGACCCAAGGTTCGTGTCTCGCGCTGCCTGTCTTGCACTCCTGGGGACGGTGGATCAGGTTCTTCGGTGGAAACCTGTTCCAAATCGCGAAACAGGGCATCAAGCTGTCTTGGATTCATGCCCACGCCTGAATCGGCCACGATGAAGTCAACGAGTGCTACTCCGTCGCGAACTTCGGACACTAGCATTTCCACGTTGACGGAACCGCTGTGCGTGTGTGCGACTGCGTTAGCTGTAATGTTTGACAAGGCCTGTCTTACGCGCCGACTGTCGCCGTGGACAAATTGAGGTAACCCAGGATGCTTCGTGACACGATACTCGATACCTTTACGCTTGGCGTCTACGTGGAAGGGATCCGTAGCTTCGTTAATGCACAATCCGAGATCAAATACCTCGTCTTTGATTAAGCTCTGGCCTTCCTCCGTTTTTGTGAGATCTAGCAAATCGTTGATTACATAAATCAACGATTTGGAAGCTGAATGAGATCGGGCAAGATTCTCGCGCGTTTCTTGATCGAGTGAACCTTCAAGGGCGATTTCGAGATAGTTAATGATGGCATTTAATGGGGTCCGAACCTCGTGCGCTGAGTTAGCAAGAAGCAGACGTGTGAGCTTGCTGTTCTCCAATGCTGCTTCTTTCTGGCGCCACACTTCGATGAATTTGCCTGGCATTAATTTGTTAGAACACACGCCATTTGGTATGCCCCGCGGGGGGCGATGTAAATGTCAACAACGTACCATAAACCAAGCACAAGACGGCAGCTGTCTCGACTTGCTCCTCGTTCCACTCTCTGCACTTTCCAAGGACTGTTTCTTTCCATAACTTGAAGCTCTTCCTTGGCTCCAGGTAGCCCGCAGTACCGTCTCGAATAGTTTTGTGATAAGGATTACCAGCCCATTTAACTTCCTTGATTTGTCCACGACGGAAGAAGACGATAAAATCGTTGCCGCCGACACTGAGAGGGACATATAACAGGCCGGCAATAACCTGAAATCCAGGCGCATATCTGAGATCAGGAAAATCTTCTCGAACGTCTTGAGAAGCAGCCACGGAAGTCAGCTTCCTCATGCGGAGATACTCGAGCATGGCTAACGCTTCTTGACTCTGTTCCATTTTGCCGAGAATCTTAGTTTCACCTTTTATTGACAAAAGGCCAAAGTCGGCATCGAACAGCTTGAGCAGATCATCCGATGATGCAATAATGTAACCCGACGGATTCTTGTCTGTCGGTGCAGTATTAATGAGTTTCCGTGCCTGCAGCCTCGACGCGTACGACAGCCTTTCGATGTTCCTGGAGGCGGTATCGCCGACCAAGCGACACATTTTGCGAATCGGGAATGAGACTCGCATGCTATGGTCGCCGTAGGCGTGGCATGAAACCAATCCCCACAGTTCATTGAAAGCGTTAATAGAAATAGACATGGATGAACGAACTGCCATGTTGGCCAAGTATTTGATGTGGATAGGAGACATGGCCCTCAGATACGAATGTGTCATATCAAGGGGGATGTCCAGATCCTCTTTCGTCCGGCATACTATCCTTGCGCTTTCAAGATCTCGATCATACAGGAGACGAACTTTGTTGATCTTGTAGAGCTCACGAGCTTGTCTCGGTATGTCAGAAGCTGGAAAATGCAATCCCTTGTACAGATCCACAGTTTGAGATGTGTCAACAAGCTCAGTCACAACTTTGCCATTGAAAGAGGCATCAAATTGGTATATCATGACGCGGTGAAATCCTGTGAGTTCTTTGACGATTCCAACGAGAATCTTCAAGAAAGAATCCAGATTGGGTGCCGAGGCCAGCTGCTCTTGGACCTGAGACATGATGTCGAACACTTGCATGGCGCCTTGTTCGCCCCTTCGTTTCCTCGCACTGCGCAAAATGCGAAGAGGCTTACTTAGTACTTCTGTACTCTCTTCGATCTCCTCCAAAGTCGGGTTCGAGTGCAGCGTGTCGTGTGGAGTATCTGGCGTGAGCTCATCTACAGGCCGCAGAGGAAACTTGGTGTCATCGTCGAGTTCGAACTCGCAAATAATAAGATCTGGATGTGCGTCGTTGATGTGAATGGCGCACCAGAATTTGACGCTCTTAGCTGACTTAGGGGGTTTGGTGGACAAACTCAGGACTTCAGGGCCATTGACAGCTGGATCAGCATCTTCATCACGGATAAAGTCGATATGGTCCAGCAGATTGTCCTGCTGTTCTTCAGTCAAAATGTCCAGGAAATTATTCAGTCGAAAGAGCTGCTTTGGGGAGTACCCGATAATCTTGCCCGAATTTTCACTGACGTAGCGAACAGAAAAACTGCCACTACTGTCCTCGCGCAATGCTATGAGAACGCCAAAGCCTTGCACCGCACCGGGGGTATGGATAGGCTCGTCCTCACATTGCTGCAAAACGCCATCTCTTCCAGTGATGATGGCATGACCATCCTCGGTTTCAACATGGGTGAAGCGGGTTGTTACATGCGGCAGCTCGCTCATTGACTGGTTCACGGAAGCTGTCGATGCGCTGTCGGGACCAGCAGGTGCACGGATCGCATCGCCAGCATCTGGTAAAGCCTCGGGATCTGCTTCTCCGCTCTCGCTGCATGAGGGCTCGATATCCAGCTCCAGCGGTGGTATGGTACCTTTGCGAATGGCGTCTGCCTGTATGCTGGACACGGGCCCGCTCATTGCTCTTTGCCGGCGACTTTCATTTCCATAGCCTCCATATTTGCTGGAAGTGGGAGACATAGGTGTATGATCAGATCTTCGACTGTCGCCAGGCGCATCCGCCCGGAAAGACATTCGATGTGCGGAGAAGGTTCGACTCTCGTTATCGGATGACTGGTGCACACTGTCGTCGGTCATGAATGTTCGAGGATTTGGATCTACACTAATGACGGAGCGAATTGGGAAAACGCGATCTCCAGATACGTCTGAAGCAGCCGAAGGGTGGCCCAGTTGCATTTCCGAGCCGACGCTCCAAGGCGAGAATGGCTCTTGGGAGGCGAAGCTGTTCGATGGATCGTCTGTCGCAGAAAAAGGCTGGTTGTCGGTTCGGGGACCTTGAGTGGACGTTGTGGGATGGGTGTCAGTGGAAGAGCTGGGCTTGTCATGACTGAGATCGTCCGATTGCTGCTGCGAGGGCGCAGCCGCGGAGTCGGCCTCCTTTGTTTGAGGATCGTCCATAGTCAGGATGTTATCGTGGCCTAATAGTCACAATTTGAAGACAAGTGGACAAGACGTTGTGCTGGTCCAGCAGCTGTGGGAAGAGGCAGCTGTTGTGGCGAATGTGAAAGCTCAGTACATGCCGGAGGATGATCGAGTGGCGTCGTCGGGCTGCAGCTTCCACGCACGAGAACAAGAGCGGCTGAAGGAGATATTCTTTGGTTGGCGGTCGGAAAGAGCGAGAACTCCCTAATTCCTCTCCCGATCTCGAGAGAACGGGCTCAGGAAAGGGTTCAGCGGCGGGCTGGTGGAGGGAAACAAAACGGCGTTGTGAAGTCAGAAGCTGCTGGGATAGTACCGACCGCGGGGGAACATGACTTGGAGGTGGCGTGTGAGGCGGCGGGCCAAGGACCTGACAGGGGCCTTGAGTGCTGGTCAGGCAAAGACAGAGGAGACAAAGCAACAGACCGCGCAGGGCCTAAGCAGGGCAGAGGGCGACGAGACGGACCTCGCACTCGTTCGGCAGGCTGCTCTGGATGGTTCGAGTGACGGATGATAATAACTAACTAGGTAAGTACCAGACTCCTGTGCTGGTCGACGGAATGGCTTGCTGACTGGCTGCGCGACTGCAGTATGGGATTTATGGAGTCGGGCTGGTGCAGCTCCGCACAAGCCACGATTGGATTGCCAACTTGGTCAAGAAGAGAAAGTGCCACAGGCCATCCGCTGGCCACCCGCAGGCCACCGAGGAGGGGCAGAGGGGGCCCACGACAGGGGCAGCTGGAGGGACCGCTGTGGGCACACAGTACACAGTGCACGGCGGGCTCTGGGGGATTTGACGGGATTTTGGGTTTTGATAGCAATGGCGATGGGAGCGGCGGCGGCGGTGATGGTGGAGCATCGAGAAGGAAGAAACAGAATTATTACTTCACAATTGACTTCGCTTGGGCCGGCACCTGTTTTGCTGGCAAGCGTTCAATGTTGGCAGGAGCCATTTGCTTCCTTCCTTGCCAAGTGTCTCTAACCTCTGGCCAGGGACGTGAACATACATAGGCACATCGAATATCATCGTCAACTTCGGTCGAGGATCAATATCAATACTACAGAAGCCCTGAACATGACAATTTGCAAACCAAGCTCCCGGTCCTCCCTCCGTTTATTTGCTAATGTGTTGCGCTTCCATCGTCCCTGAGTCGCAGCCCTCGAAGGCCGTAGCAGACAGACAATGCCGATCTGGCGCCAAACTCTAGCTTTCCACTCGATCTGCTTCTGTCTCAATGGTGCGTCAGCATCCTCACTCGTTCATGCCATCTTGGGTCATTCTTGGGTGCCTCCCTTACGTCTGGTTGGCTGCCACAGGGCCGTCTGCTGGGATGGGTACTGACGGACACTGGCAGAGGACACGATATTACAAGGAGGCATCATGTGGCTTTGCCAATCTCTCCCATTCCACACATCATCGCACACGCGCTCGAAAATCCACGGCCCGTCATCGACCGCCACCGTGTCCGCCATGTGATGGGCGAATTTGCCATGCCTTGCTCCTTTTGAAGCTCGGTTTTTTTTTCTCCCCGGTCTGACTT
>AFRD01000414.1:0-31495 GCA_000222875.2 Periglandula ipomoeae IasaF13
GACAAATGCTCCTTTCAATTACCATAGTCGTCACTTAAGTGCGTCAAAAATTACCACACCATAATCACACAAGCTTCTCCTACGTTAAATACAAGATGCGCTCCTTGATGATCACAGTCAACATCATCCGCGCCTGGCAGACTCCCGATACATCTTACGCCTCGTTTCTCTCCACCTCTGTTGACCCTTGACCCTGACAAAATGCGGATCATGCTGCCCACCCTTGGGTAACTCAAGGCCACCGCGTGTCAACAGCGTGACATTGCCATCCGAGCAAGCAGTTTCAATATCCGGTAGAGATAGGTTCGTAGCTGATTCGCCAAGGGATGGTGGTTCTGCCTCCAGGATGAGCGTTGTAAGCCTGGGCAGGGTTTGACTACCTAATATATTGGCCAGTTTTCTCTGCAACCCCAGAGTCTCATATACGCGGGAGTTTCCGTACAAGACGAGCTTTACGAGATTGGGAGGCAGCGACTCTCGCAAGGACGTCGTATCATCATGCAGGAGCATTCTGGCATCAATGCAGAGAGTTTTCAAGGACGAAAACTCTTGAAAGGATCCAAGATGCCAGACCTGCTTTTTCTTTTCTTCGTCTTCAGAAGGCTCGACAAAATCACGGTAAACATCTACATATTCCAATGTTGTCTTGTGCCGCTTCAGAGCTTCCTAAAGGGCTCCGTGAGCGGCCATGTACTGCTCACGTAAGAAGTCAGATCCGAGCATAATTATAACGACACGACATTTACTTACGCTTCCAGGTCGAGGCTTCCTTGAAGCATCATCTCGATAGAACAGTGACAAACTAATCAGCTCTTGGGGTAGAGCGAGCAGGAACTGGACATTCCTATCCGTTGCGGACGTGGTGTGGCTATACACCAATGTCAAATGCTTTACTGAACTGGTACCAGCGAAGCTGTGATTCTTAAACATTTCCATAGCTACGAAGTCGAAAAGCGCAAGCCTTTCCAACTTTGGGAGACCAAATACGGCATTGATATGATTTACCCGGAGCTGGTAGTGGCCCTCTGGCACACGGGCGGTCTCCCAGTCAGGGCTTGCCCACTCGCTCCAGAGGTAGAGCTCTCCCAAATTTGTGAAGACTCGCGGCACTCCGTTCCCCTTACAATCTGATGCGGTTTTAAAGACCGATTCCAGGAATACGTCCCGTTGCGCAGGTTTGTTTGCATGTATGACGGTGACGTTGGGCAAGTGCATTAAAAGCAGTGCCACGAGGGGTCTCCTATCCGGGCTATCGATGGCGTCTTGGACCTCTTTCTCTGCAAGATGCCATCCTCGTTTGCGAAATGCTTCTACCACAACATCCAGATCTTGCTGGGAGACATCGAACTGTGTCCTGATAGGCGCTTCGCCCGGGCAGCCCAAGTATTGTATGTCTAAGGATCGAACCAGCGAGGCTGTCTCGGGGTTGCGGAGGGCGGTGCGGAGAAAGCGCCAAAGAGACGCCACTGTGTGCTCATCCCCGTAGAATTTCCAGTGAGAATAGAGCATGGGCAGTGCTAGGCTGTAAAATCTCTTGTCGAGACGACAGATGTTGGCGAGAGTATGCGAATTATGTGTGTCGCATGTTGCAAAGTCCAGGACCATGGAGAGAACTTCTGGCGGTAGGTGAAATAAACCGAGCATGATGATGACACTTTGAACTGATCAATTTCACAGTAGGTGCCGGGCCGCCGAAGATTGACATAACATATCCTATTGCGGCATGAAGCCTCTCGCTTTAAATAACGTAGTTCTATCTGTACATCGATGCAGACGTGGTGCGGGGTCATGGTCATGGTCATGTACGACATCGCTTTTGACCGTTATTTGGAGCTTTGTTCCCGCGCGCAACTGTGCATTCAATGAGGCTGACTGGTGTAAAAGAGGCGGTGTGCGAGGGGCCAAGCGTTTCATCAGGCCATCGCGAAGCTACTGTTAATGGTGGATTCCATCAATCGATAATTCTGAAAACTTGTTAAAGCTCCAGTCTGGAAAGTGACCGAGAAGGAACTCCCTTGCATTACGACATTCATGGACCAGACGAACGAGATCGGATGGCATGCTCGTCCTGGCGCATTACTTGAATTGACGACTGCATCGATGGCGATTCCTGCTATTCCTGCGATGGTACAAAATTGGAATTATTAACTCATGGGACGTCGCGTCGCGTGTTCGTCCCAAGGAAGTGCACATAGAGAAAGGCAAAATATAGTGTGCGCATGCTCTTCGTTCTAGCGGATGCAATCCCCCGAATCAATGGCCCTTGTTTCACTATGATAGTGATAGTGCTGTCTTCGATTGCACATTGTTCTCTTATCAGCCTTCGAGTTATGGGTTCTCCGGATGGTCGTGGCTTTTAATATGATCAAAAGTCGATCCCCAGAAACCACAATACAACTGCATTTGGATTGCCTGTCCGGATTTAGTGCAGCTCCAGTGTCTGCCGGTGCTATGCGTAGATATGCCAGAACCCCAAAAGGAGACAAACGATCTTGAAATAATTATCCTGGTCTAGCCGTCGTCATTTGATCATCGAGTTGAAGTCAATTTTTGCACAGAAAACATCTGAACCCTATACTACAATGACAGTCGCATTGGTCCACACTTACAATCACCATGGCGCGAATGGCCATCATATGGAGTGCAACGGCACATCAAACGGGGCGCATTCCAATGATTAAACAAAGGGAAATAATTGGCAACAGCCAAGACCTGCCGCCTTCGACTTTCGCAGTATGTTGACTTATTTGCCCTGCATCTTTACCAGCTGGACTAACATGAATGGACTTCCAAAGGTGATATCATGACTACCCCAACGACACGTATGCTAGAAGCAATTACAAATACAACACTTCTCGACGATGACTTCAGACAAGACCCAACAATCCTCAATCTCGAGTCATGGATCGCCGAATTGACGGGCAAAGAAGCCGGTCTTTTCGTCGTGAGCGGGACTATGGGCAATTTGCTCAGTATTCGAACACACCTTCAAAGCCAGCCTCACAGCGTTATGTGTGATTACAGAAGCCACATCGTCACTCATGAAGCTGGCGGAATTGCCAGCTTATGTGGAGCAATGGTTCAAACAGTTGAGCCATCGAATGGTAGACACCTGTCCCTCGAAGATTTAATAACAAAAATGAACAGAGGAACACTTGTCACCGATTGCCCCACGAAGCTCATTTCCCTTGAATGCCCTCTTGGCGGCGTCATTATGCCCCTTTCCGAGTGTCGCAGAATCAGCAAATGGGCCCACGAGAACAATATTGTCATGCATCTCGATGGGGCTCGTCTGTGGGAAGCAGTCGCCGCGGGAGCAGGCACGCTAAAAGAATACTGCGAATGTTTCGACAGTATTAGTCTCTGCTTTTCCAAAGGTCTCGGCGCGCCTATCGGCTCTATTATCGTGGGCACTGAAGCCTTCCGCGAGCGTGCCCGTTGGGTGCACAAGTCCATTGGTGGTGGAATGAGACAGGCTGGTGTGGTTTGTTCTGCTGCACGAGTTGCTGTCGAAGACACTTTTCTTGGGGGAAAGCTTGAGCTGGCTCACGCAAAGGCTAGACAGATTGCCAGAATGTGGGAGACATGGCGGAAAACTTGCATATCCTGTCGAAACCAACATGGTATGGCTGGATATTGACGCACTCGGATTGTCTGAAGAAGAATTCATTGCGGAGGGGGAGAAATTTGGGCTCAAGCTCATGGGGAGAAGACTCGTGGTGCATTACCAGATTGGCGATGAAGCTTTAGCGAGGGTTACGGGGCTCGCGAGGAAGCTACTGGGGGGAATGCAATTGCCTATCAACATGTAGATTAGAATAGCGACTAAACTGAGCTGATTGAGGTTATTCTCACAGGGTATGCCACTCCCTATGGAGCATTATCAACTTGGCAGAATTCAAATTTGACTCACCTTCACCCGTCTTGGGGTCTTGGCACGCCGATTCGAGTATACACCATCAAGGGCAACGAATTCTGTCTTTTATCAGGCAGTACATCATCCAATTTCGCACTGACTTCTGTATATGTATTTTCTACGAATCCTGAACTAACAACAAAAAGAAAAGGTAGGAGAACAGAATTTTCCTCAATTTTATATACAATTGGCTCATTCCCCCGCTACACCACAATAGCCTCCTGGCGCTCCATGCCACCCGTGAGGATGGTACGTTTCTCCTGCTCCTCATGAGTCTCCCTAAACACATCAAACTTCTCATCATGCCACACCTTTGCAGAGATTCTGCGACCTGTGCTATCTGTGAACTGGATGTTGTTTTCAGCTCTCAAAAAATAGGCAATGCTGTAGCGATCTTCATGCTGCAGGCCACGGGTAGGAATGACCTTATGGACTGCAGAACGGAATCGATTGCCAGACAGGAAGCGCAAAGTATCACCGACGTTGATGACGGCGTGATCGCGCTTTGGCGCTACGAACCTCCATCCAGCTGGCTCCTTGGACAGAACCTGCAGTCCCCATTGCTGGCAGAGCAGGAAAATCAGAGTGCCAATGTCGGTGTGCTTGTTGTGGCCGACTCCCAAATCAAGGGATTCCTGCTTGGGGTAGCGGAACATGGATAAAGTTGTGAGCGACTCTTTGTCTTCTCGATGGAAGTTGACCAATTTGTCGGCTCCTTCTCGGCCAAGACAGATGTCGAGGTGTCGCAGAATGGTCATGCATGCTTCCTGGGCGAAGCCCGTGAAGCGGGTGAAAAGTTCTTCGTTCTCCCGGATAGATGGAGCAAGTGCGTCCTTGTTCCAGTTCAATTCATCCTTGGAAGCCTGAACAGCTCGTTAGTCACACCCGCAAACCTGCATTATTCGCTGTCGTTATCCTACCTTGAGCGACTCGTAATAGTCAGGAAGCGAGTTGACCGCTCCCGTTGAAGTTGCAACTGGCTCATAGCTACAATAATTTTAGCTTGAATGAATGAAACCAAAGACTGAAAAGAATATTGAGAACCTTACCCATGCGTGTCGCTCTTGCGGTCATCCCCCATCTTCACGTCCACACTCTGGTGGAAGTATCGGTCCATGAAGTCAAGAACGGCTTGCCAATCACGCAAAAAGATTTCATCACTGCGAAGGTCAAGGTAGAAGAAGCCCTGACCTTCGCATGCGGCAAGAAGCTTGCGCTTCTCAGTAGCATCATTCGCCTTAAGTCGCCCCCAGTCAATGACACTAAGAGGCGCCTCGAGGAGTTGAACTGGCTCAGGTAGTGCACCCATGATGATGGAAGGTCTATGGTCGCATATGATAGCAGAGAACAGCTTTGGGACTTTGGAAACTTTGAAGTGAATGGATTTTATTGTTACAAATTTCTAAACTAAATATTACACCAAAGGCCAATCGAGACGCAATTATATTAGTGCTGCCGTTTTGGCCAAATCAAATCATTCGCTCTCTGACATGGACTCGGAACGGTTTATTCCGGCTTTTATATAAATGATAAGACGATCGAGCTCGATTATGGCATGATCAGAGTAAATGAGGAGTCAATTACAGGTGGCCGGATTTTGCATGAAGAAGATAGTTAACATGTCAACATAAGATGGAACAACTTGAGCCCGACGCGTCAAGCTTAGCGAACTGCATTTTTGAAACGACGGGTTTTATTATGTCAACCGCATACAAAATGAATCCGTCCTGAGGCATGGGCGGCTGTAGGCTAGGAGTTCGCAGGCCCAAACTGAACGCCGTCGGCTTTTGCGCCACGGTTCAGTGTTCTTAGGATTTTGCCACCACGGCATAGTGGACATGCACGCTGCCTGCGTAAGCTGTTCCTAAAACCTAGTGGAAGCAGATGTTCAATTGAATTTAGGCTGCATGTAATTGGTCAATGGCTCAAATGTTTGCCCGAGTACCTACGAAATCCCATTGCGACATTTCAACCGACGCTGTAACTGGTCAAAAACCGCATTGTCGTAATCGTGGCAATGTCGCTATCATCTCAACAATTGACATTCGAGTGTATATATATACGCGAAAGAATAGGAACTAAGAAAAATATGCTTCGTTCAGGTCTCAATCAAGAGTCGCGGCACCTTCCACCAGCTTTATCATACTGAAATACTAGCGGCCCTAAAGACTTGCAGTAAGCTGGACATCAGTGATGAGATCATAGCACTCCCATCAACATGCCTGGCTCCAACGATAGCAAAACCATGGCCGAGGACACTCAAGCCAGGCTGGTGTACTTCGGCAACGAATTCCCGAGCGACGACTTGAACGAGTTGTTCCGCAAACTCCTGCAACACAGCAAGGACAGGCGTTTTCGCTTGCTTGGTGCTTTCCTCGATGAAGCCGTACTTGTGCTTCAAGAAGAAATTGCCAAACTTCCCCATCATGTTAAGAGCCAGATCCCTCACTTCGATAACATTGTGACCATTTCGGAAAATGGGTACCTCCGGGAATTTGGTCTTGGCGCTGCAATGGAAAGCGTATTGCTCATTGTACTACAAATTGTCTTGTTTATCGGGTAAGTTCCAAATTCTGCATCATGACAAAATGAATCGATTATTAACGTTGAAAAAGCCACCATGAAGCTAAAGATTCAGAACTCAACTTGCCAAAAGGTCCCACGACGCTAGCTGGTCTCAGTGTCGGTCTTTTCACCGGCGCCGCCGTCGCGCTCTCAACATCGCTCTCTGAAGTCGTCAAGAATGGCGCAGAGTGTCTCAGAGTCTCCTTTCGACTAGGATTCTATGTTGGCGAATTCTCCAGCAAACTTGAGGCACCGCAACCCGACGGGATCCCACAAAGTTGGGCACATGTCATTACTGGCATGACCGAGCAGTCGATGAACGATGAATTGGCTCGTGTGAACAAGGAGCTTGGAAATCCCGAGATTTCAAAAGTCTTCATCAGTGCCGCAGACAAGACGTCCGTGAGCCTCAGCGGCCCTCCTTCGCGAATCAGAGCCGCGTTCCAGCATTCAAGCGATCTGCGCTACTCCAAGTCGCTACCGCTGCCCGTGTATGATGGCCTCTGCCACGCGAAGCATCTTTATGGCCAAGATGACATAGACGCCGTTATCGACAGCGAGCACGCACTCATTTCGCCTTCCCGAAAATTGCAACTTCCTCTCATTTCATCAAAGACCGGAAAGGCTTTCTTAGCTACCACTGCCGGAGAGCTTCTAGAGATTGCTGCTGAGTTGATCACCGGCACTATTTATCTTGACAACGTCACCGAAGGCATTACATCACACGTTGAGTCCGTTCCTGGGGCCGAGACCCTGCGCATCGATACATTCCGCACATCAATCGTCTTCAAAGGAATTCTCGAGAACTTGACCAAGAATTTCTCCGAGATGACCATCACAAAGAATGATATGGTCGACTGGGTCCATAAAGATTTCGGACCTCGCCAGTCTAGCAATGTGGGAAATGCAAAGTTGGCCATCGTTGGTATGACTTGTCGCATGCCCGGAGGCGGTAACGATCTCGAACAGTTCTGGGAGCTGCTAGAACAGGGCCGCGATGTTCACACCAAAGTACCATCAGATCGCTTTGATCTGGAGACTCATTATGATCCCTCTGGTAACACTGAAAATGCAGCAACAACACCATACGGGAACTTTATTGATCGTCCTGGATTTTTCGATGCCGGCTTTTTCACCATGTCTCCAAGAGAGGTGCGTATCAAGCCTCTGATTCTCGCGGGTCGATTTTGGAACTAACAGTACTAGGCTGAGCAAACAGATCCTATGCAGAGACTCGCCCTCACGACGGCCTACGAAGCCATGGAGATGGCGGGTCTTGTTCCCGGGCGCACAGCTTCCACCAGAAGAGAACGCATTGACACATTCTACGGACAAGCCAGTGACGATTGGCGCGAGCTGAATGCATCCCAGAACATTGGAACGTACGCCGTTCCCGGCGGCGTTCGCGGTTTTACCACTGGCCGAATCAACTACTTCTTCAAGTTTGCCGGCCCCTCATTCTGCGTTGATACGGCTTGCTCTAGCTCCATGGCTGCAGTTCATCAGGCCTGTATGGCGCTCTGGGAGGGAGAGACTGACACTGCCATTGCTGGTGGCGTGAACATCATCACTGATCCAGATAACTACGCTGGTCTCGGTAATGCCCACTTCCTTTCCAGAACGGGACAGTGCAAAGTCTGGGATAAAGATGCCGATGGATACTGTAAAGCTGAAGGAATTGGCTCAGTTGTCATCAAGCGTCTTGAGGACGCTGAAGCTGACAACGACAACATCCTCGCTGTGATCGTTTCTGCAGCAATAAACCACTGCGCTGATGCCATTTCCATTACGCATCCTCATGCTGGACACCAAAAGGACAATTATCGTCGTGTTCTGCAGCGAGCTGGTGTCAATCCGCTTGATGTCAGCTTTGTCGAGATGCACGGCACTGGTACTCAGGCTGGCGATGCCATCGAGTCAGAGTCCGTCTTGGACGTGTTTGCACCAGTCAAGCCTCGACGCCGCGCATATCAAAAGTTACTCCTCGGTGTAGTGAAAAGTAACATCGGCCACGGTGAAGCTGCTGCCGGTATCTCTTCCCTGATCAAGGTCCTCCTCAGCTTCCAGAAGAATGCCATCCCTCCCCACGTCGGCATCAAGACGGAGATCAACCCAATCATTCCAAAAGATCTTGACCGAAGAAACGCCTGCTTGGCTATGAAGATGACTGCTTGGCCGCGCCCAGAGGGAAAGAAGCGAATTGCCATGACGAACTCTTTTGGAGCCCATGGAGGCAACACCACGCTGCTTCTCGAAGACCCTGCAGAGAGACACCGCCCTCGGGTCTCGCCCGAGTGTGCTGATGGTCGTGCTCTGCATCCAATTATCATCTCTGCTAGTAGCAAGAAGTCTCTTCAGGCTAACTTGCAAACCATGTTGTCGTATCTGGAGGCTAATCCTAACGTTGACCTGGCCGATTTGTCCTACACGACTTGTGCTCGACGCATGCAGCATAACTTGCGCATAGCTACCACAGCCTCTTCTGTTTCAGGGCTTCAAAAGTTCCTTCGCACAGCTATCGACAACAAAGCCGGCTCTGAAGCAAAGCCAATTCCTCCCAACGCTCCTTCAGTAGTGCTCACCTTTACCGGTCAAGGGGCATCTTACAAGGGCATTCGCCAGGATCTCTTCGACGAGATTCCGTACTTCCGAGAGCAGATTCTGCAGCTCGACCAGCTTGTACAGCGAATTGGTTTCCGTCTGTCGTCCCCGCCATTACCGGAAGCGACGATGACGAGGTCCTCTCCCCAGTCATCAACCAGCTCAGCATTGTCGTCTTGGAAATTTCTTTGGCTAGGTTTTGGTCTTACATGGGTGTGAAGCCCAGTGCTGTTATCGGACATAGTCTGGGAGAATATGCTGCCCTTGCGGTGGCTGGCGTTTTGTCTGCAGCTGATGTGTTGTACCTTGTCGGCACCCGAGCTCGCATCACAGAACAGCGATGCACTCCATACAGTCACGGCATGTTGTCAGTCTTGGGCACCCCCGAGGAGATCGAGCGTATTCTCAAGTCATCGCCCGAAATAGAAGCTGTCAGATACGAAGTTTCTTGCCAAAACACTCACTCCGACACAGTCCTGTGTGCGGCGAAAGCTGACATTGACACTATTCGCAAGACTCTGGAGGCAAATAGCTTCAAGGCTATGCCTTTGGAAATCCCGTTCGCATACCACACCTCCCAAATGGAGGCGGTCATCGATGACCTGGAAGCACTCGCTGAGTCGGTGCCTTTCAAAGCACCTAGCATCCCCATCCTGTCCACAACGCTGGGAACTGCTGTGTTTGATGACAAGACAATCAACGCCAACTATCTCCGCCGCCAGACCCGAAACAGCGTCAAATTCGCTGCCGCTATTGAATCTGCCCGTGAGCTCGGCCTCGTGGACGACAACACAATTTGGATTGATGTTGGACCTCACCCTGTATGCGTCGGCTTCGTGAAGAAACTACTCCCACAGGCACGAATTAGCTCCTCTTGTCGCCGCAATGAGGACAACATCTCCACTGTTGCCAAATCGCTCATCACTTTGCACCTCGCTGGTATCACGCCCAACTGGAACGAGTACTATCGTGCCAACGAGAAAGCATATACTTTGCTCAACCTTCCCAAGTACTCTTGGAATGAGACCAACTACTGGATCCCATACTATGGTACTTGGACCCTCGACAAGGCGCATCTCAAGTACGGAACCAAACCAGGCAATGCCCTTCCTGCACCGTCTGTTTCGTCTGGTCTTCGAACGTCCACCACTCATCAAATCACGAATGAGGTCATTGAAGAGACTTCTGCATCGCTGTCAATCCTGTCCGATATCCAACACCCTGAGTTCCGCGCAGCTGTGTATGGACACACCATGAACAACTGTGGTGTGGCAACATCCTCCATCTGGACCGATATGGCACTTGCGGTGGGAGAGTATCTCTACAAGAAGCTGCAGCCATCCGTCAAGGAGGTTCACATGAATGTCTGTGACCTCGAGGTTCTCCACGCCCAGGTGGCTAGCAAGGCCAAGTGCGCATGGCAACCGCTTGCTCTTGAGGCAAACCTCGACTGGAACACGCAGTACATGTCTTTGGCTTGGTACGATGTCAGTGCCGAGACTGGGGAGCGAGCTGCTGAGCACTTTGCTACTGCTGCCGTTCGTTTCGAAGACCCTGCCTCATGGGTATCCGAATGGAACCGCACGACCCATCTTGTGCTCGGACGAATTGAAGCCCTGCAGCAGCTTGCGAACGAGAACAAGGCGAATCGTATCTCCAAGAGAATGACCTACACGCTGTTCAAGAATGTCGTGGACTACTCTGATCAGTATCGCGGTATTGATAGCATGATTCTTCACGAATATGAAGCCGTTGCCGATGTGACTCTGGTAAACGATCGCCATGGAACCTGGCACACTCCTCCTCACTGGATCGACAGCGTCTGCCATCTTGCAGGTCTGATCATGAACGGAAGCGACGCATCGAATACTCAGGACTACTTCTATGTCACACCCGGTAGCGATAGCCTCCGTTTCCTGAAGCCTCTCGAGGCTGGCGGCAAATACAAGAGCTACGTGCGCATGTTCCCTTTGCCTGTCGAGGCTGGAAATATGCACGCCGGAGACGTGTACATTCTGCAAGATGACACCATCGTGGGTGTATTGAGCCAGATTCGCTTCCGACGCGTCCCGCGACTTCTAATGGATCGTTTCTTCTCAGCCCCTACAGGCGACAAGTCCAAGAACCATGACGTTCACCAGGCTAAAGCCAACGCAGCTGCGGCGCCCAAGAAGATTCCCGCGCCTACTCCTGCGCCACCCAAGGCAAGCGTTCCTGCTCCCAAGCCGGCTGCGAAGGCACCAGAGCCTACTTTCCAACCTCAGGAGCCTCCAGCTGTAAATGAGGGAATGACTAGCGGATCTTCATCAGCAAACAGTGATGGCGGCCAAGATGTTCCCACACCTCCTGAAACTGAGGACCTAGATGCTGGTGTCGTGGGACAGTGTATTCAGATTATTGCACGCGAGACCAACTTGGATATGAGCGAATTGACCTCCGATGCTACTTTCACCCAACTCGGAGTCGACTCGCTCATGTCACTCGTTTTGTCGGAGAAGTTCCGCAACGAATTGGGCATTGACGTAAAGAGCTCGTTGTTCCTTGAATGTCCCACCGTTGGTGAGGTGAAGGAATGGATAGACCAGAACTGTTAATTGCTTCGCAAGATTGTTATCCTGTTTTGCTTTTGTTTGATGCAGTGGCTTTTGAATCTATGCTATTTTACACCGTTCGGAGTTTCTAGGTTTATAGTTTACCAAATACATATATACTTCTTTTTATACTTAGGTATCTCAATGAATGTCGGAACAAGCTCTGTTCTCCCTTAAATATGTTGATGACTTCCATTGGACCTATTCCGCACATGTGAGAGCTAAGTGTCATGCTACCAATCTTTCAAGGAGCCAAAAGGTGTGAAGGAAGTATACGACATGGCTAGATACATCCTTCTTACAACCTTGGATATAAATGTTAGCTAGCGATGTTGCTTGGCAAAATAAGCAGCTTTGAAAACCGCGTGCGATTTGTCGCGCACGGCAAATCCTGAGTTAGCAGTGGAGGATTGTGTGAGCGCATTCATGGAGCAGCATGTTTGGAAGAGTGGGCGTATTGCGGTTTGTTACGGTACATATGATGCAGCAGGCGAAAACTCTGGAACATGATTGAAGACGATCGTAAAACGGATCGATGCGATTCTACTGCATTAACAGAACTTTATGTCTAGTGCTTCATCGCCCAATCCTTAAACCATTCTACACATTTGACATCCACAGCCCCAGATCCAGTAATCTTCACATCCATCCCATTGAGAATCTTCTTAATGAGAACCTCAACTTTCTTACCGTTTGCAGTAACAGGTATATCGGGACACTCGTCAATCATAGCAGGCACATGCCTAGGCGACAGGTCTTCACGAATAGCTCTCTTCACGTCCGCCACAAAGCCATCACTAAACGATTGACTATTGCGCATCTTCACAAAGAGAATCACTGTCTCGTCCATGTCTCCGCGTCTTCGGCGGCCGATGCACAGCGAATCTTCTACAAGATCTGGAAAGCGCTTGAGGATGAGATTGTAGATCTCTGCGCTTCCGAAACGGACGCCGCTGGGATTGAGGACACCGTCTGATCGGCCGAGCATGAAGAGGCCGCCTGTTCGGGGGTTTATTCTTATGAAGTCGCCGTGAGCCCATACGCCTGGAAATCGCTCAAAGTAGGATGCCTTGTACTTTTCAGTCCCGCTCGGTCCCCAGAATTGCACATGAGAGATACCTACTGGCTGAGAAGGGAAGGGCTTGACGCAGACGAGTTCGCCAGGTTCTCCAGAAACACTGATGTCATGTCCTTCAGAACTGAATGATCGAACGGCTAAACCCAAAGCAATGACTTGGATCTCGCCCGCATAAACAGGCGATATTGGAGACGGCGTGCCAAAATCCGAAATGATATCCGTGCCACCAGAGATTGAACCCAGATTGACTTGCCCGAATGCGTCATATATATATCGAAATGTTGACGGCGCAAGCGGTGATCCAGTTGAGTAAATCGCCTTCAACGCCTTCATGTCTAATCCGTGCTGTTTCGGCATGAGGCTCTTTTGCTGAAGCATAGAGAAATACTTGGCACTGGCTCCGAACTGATTGATGCCAAGCTCGTTCACTATCTCAGGCATGGCAAGGTCATCCTTGACCGATTTTCCATCTTGCACATAATGGAAAGCAGATCCGTTGTAGAGAATGATAGTAGCGCCAGAAGCCAGGCCTGACACGAACCAGTGCCACATCATCCACATGCATGTTGTGATGTACAAGAGTCGATCACCGGGTCGAATGTCACTTTGCAGAATATGCTCCTTCTTATGCTGTATGAGAGTGCCAATTGCGCCATGAACAATGCATTTTGGCACTCCAGTAGTTCCTGAGCTGTACAGGATGAAGACGGGTTGTTCGGCGGGTAGCTGGACGAACTCCAGCCGCGAAGATGGATCACCACTAGAGAGGAATTGATGGAAGCTCAGTATCTGTGTGTTCAGTCCCGGGCAGTTGATTGTATCAGGTGACGATGGTGAGGTTGGCAGGATGACGGCTGCACGCAATGTTGGCAGGGCTGCCAGAATCTCAGGAAGCTTTGGTAGCACATCGTGGGTTCTGCCATTGTACGTAACGGCGTTATCGGTGAATAGAACCTTAGGCTCGATCTGAACCAGCCGGTCCAAAGTTGCCGTGACGCCGGTGTCCGGACTGACAGCGGTCCAGATGGCCCCGAGTGAAACTGTCGCCAGCATAGCCACCAAAGCGTTATTATGGTTTGCAACATATCCCGCCACCCGATCTCTGACTTGTAAATCCATGGTTTTCAAACTAGCCTGGCACTCTCGCACTCGTTCCCTCAATTCCAGCCAGGTGACCGTCTCTCTCTCCGTTTCCGTCACCCCAAAAACGGCAATATCGTGCTCCGATATTTTCTGCACGGGGAACAAGAGATTTTCTGCAAAGTTCAATGTTGCGCCCGTGAACCAGCTGGGCCGGGGCCACATTCTGGAAGCGTCATCAATGACCTCTTGGTACGGACATGAGTGTCTAATGCCACAATAGTCCCACGCCTCGTTCCAGAATTCGGCGGTGCTCTCAATGCTCCATTGGTGAAGTTCCCTGTATGATTGAAAGGTTTTTCCGTATTTGACGTTGACTTTTTGGAGAAACTCCCACAGTTGGGTATCTTGAGGAGATGGATGGCGCCACAGGAGCTCGTCCTCTGGCCCATGAGCAATGCTACTAAGTTCTCCTTCAGTAGAAGTCGTCGAGTAGGCTATGCGTTTTTGCTTCTGGATAGAACTGGTTCTCAGATGGATGTAGGCATGAATTCTCTTGATGAACTGGTCGAGTTTGGTGCGAATAGGCATGCTAGCCCTGGGGGCCTGACCCCGTGCTTCGAATGTCGCCATGGTAGTTTCAAGTCTATTGTGAATAGAATAGACTGTCTTAAAGAACGGTTACGTCTCGGCCACTAGAGTGAAAATACTCAGAATGTCAGGAGACACGAGCCTGGAGATTATCCACGGCGGTTGTGCCGTTTGGCAGCATAGGTTGTCACAATGGCGACGGAGGCTTATGAACAGCGGACAACGGTTACGCCGTGCTCGGTAATGATGTGAAAACTCCTTGTTATCGGCATCAACTACAGTGTTCGTCAGTATTATGGGCGGACCCAAAACTTTCCTTTGTAGCGGTGCAAAAGCCGTTGCACAACGGTGCGAGTGCTTTTCGTCTTCGGATCTCAGTGCGGGCTGGGTGATTCAAAACCCGACACGAGGCCGGATAGGCTAAACCCGAACCAAACAAGCTAAGTATGTTTTCTGGTCTGCCAAATCTAATCACTTTTGTATTGCTGTCAGAATCGCATTGCCGCCGGTTCTTGATGGTTCTCACATGTCCTCTTCAAGTATCGCGCCTCGCACTCTGTGCCGCGGCAACCCATTCAACCCAGTATTCCTGAAAACTGCAATTCTACATCGTTGAATGATATATCAAACTGCATTAGTGTCTTAACATCATTTTTTTCTCTGGTTTTTATACATGGGCCAAAGAATTTATGGCCTCAGCATACATGAATTATTACAACCCTGGGCTTAAAATGCTGAATGTTATGTGACTTTAGGTGCGAACCGTCACCCTATATTAGCGTCCCGACATAGTTGATCCCAGAGCATTCAATCGGATAGGTTCAAACCAAAGTTGTTGTCCAAGCTCAGGTTTGAGCCATCATGGACATTGAATAGTCCTTCAAACGAGGACAAGTCTTCAACCATACCCTGGCTGCCAGACACTTCATTGATAGGTCCAGCTTGACGCTGCATCTTAGAGCCTTTGTTGCTGCGAAGCACAGTAACAAATTCTGGTTCGGGAGCAGGTTGCCCGGGGGGGTTCGCCACCCAAGCCTTCAATGTCACATCACATATTACAATATGGAGAGCCCTCTTTCTCTCCAACAGTTCCTCGTGATTGATATAAACGTCTCCAATGACACTCCATGCAGCGTCGAGTTCGGCAGCAGAGAAAAATCCTATTTTAGATATGCTGAACAAGATACAGAGCACTGGATCCCAGAGGAAGAAGCTTCGGACCTGCCACAGGAACTTTCTCAAAGACGGGTTATTGTAAATAGTGCTGTCAGTGTCGAGGACTTTTTGAGCAAGGGTGCAGAAACTTTTCCGATCGCGATCGCTGATGCTTTGCTCCATCAACGGTGTCATTCGATTGCGTAGACGTACGACGTTTGCTGTCGAGCGGACGACTCCAAGTGTCAAAAGGTGCAGTGGATTCAAGATGTCGCAATATCTTAGATAATTTGACTCAATACGTGCTTCCACCTCATCAATGAGCCTTTCTATCTCTGCTCTGCTCTGTGGATCGGTCGAGGCTCCCTTCATTTTCACGCCCGTTCGATTGTAGAAATTGGAGAGTTCTATCTTCGTTAGGCAGAATATCATCTCCGTGGCGCCATTGTGTTCTCTGGGCTGCTCTTTCATGCCAGGATAAATTTGGTCGTCATTAATGTTGAGGGGTGGTTTGGTATCCCAACTCTCCGGGGAAAGCATGATGCCAGTTCCCGAGACTTGCCCTGCGTAGGAGTCCAGGGGTAGTAGTCTCCAAAAGAGTCTTCGTCTCATTTGCACGTCGAACGGAGCAAGGCCGAGGCTTTCACCATCACGATGCAGCCCCATGCGCTGCGCAAGCCGCACCGCAATGCCTGTTAGACTCCAAAATGTGTCGGGATCTATCTGGCTTCGTAAGGCTATGAGGAAGAGGACATAGGCCTGTAAGACTCGTAGCGATGTCGTTTTCAACCAAGATGTGTTGACAAGTGCCTGGAGGAGAGCACTAGCGTAAGTTTCCATCAAGTCGCGTCTTGATCGGTTGAAGAATTTCATACATTCGGCGTCTGACATGGAAAAAACTGCGAAATAGTATATGCTGAATAGCAAGCATTCATCGGTTTTGGACGCTTTCGACGGCTGCTTGGACACTTCCTCAACCATCCGGGCTGTAGTAGGAATATGCAGGACCTTGCAAAGGGTCTCCACATTCTGGGCATATATATCCCAAAGCCTCAGAGCATCGGAGTGATTTGGGTGAAATTCTGTCAAGCTTTGGTAGGATCCAAACATGGCCCTATTGATGGCTTCTCCAGCGAGCATTCCGAGGTGTATCGGGCCATCATGGTCCCTGCTAGGCGTTCCCTCGTCATCACTACGGGACTCCCCTTCAGACTCGGACACTTCACACAAGTTGCCTTCCCCGGCTGGAAGCAGTAAAACACTGTCAATATATCGCGATTTGCCGTGTCCTGAAACAAGTTTGCCAACCTTTTGAAGGCCTCGCTCATCGGGTGATAGTGAAGGAGAGTTCCCTGCTGTAGTGCTCTCCAAGGCTGAATGAGGACGAGGTGAATGAGCCAAGTCTGCGAGAAGGCCGTGGTCTTTCAGAATGCGCTCGTAGCGTGCCAAACGATCATGTACATCTTCAACGAGCTTTCGTTTCCGTTTTCTGGGTGGTGGGGCTTGATAGAGACAGCTAAGTTTCGCCTTGCGACAACTAGAGCAAATGGGTTGTTTTCTATCGCATTTGACTTTCTTGCGCACACAAGATTGGCAATTGAAGCGCATGGGTGCAACGTCCCCCCTTGGCGGTTGCGTGGCAGGATTATCCGATACTCTGCATGGTGCCGGGGCGATGGCGATTAGCTGGTTTGTGGAATTGGTGGCCGAGTAAATTGGGTTCGTAGTCGCCATCGCGGCTTAGGTAAAGCTCCGGTTTCAAAGGCGCGTGATAGAACTGAGAACTTTGTGTGTCGGTGCCATGTGCTCGCCCAGGCGATTGCGTAGGCAACAATCACGGTTGTATTAGCATAATCATCGGAAACAAGACTGAGTCGTAGTTCGTGCTATTGGGTTGCATTTCGTAGACTCACGGCAGGCACGGCCGAGATCGATCAAGATCTGATGAGTAAGCCACTGCCACTGGCACGGCACATTGACGCCGGTGCCAACAAAACAGACCCAACGCGACGTGCATCTGTTCTTTCTTTCCTGTCGGGTACTTTTGATTCCTGCGCCATCACTACTGCACTCCTGCAACCGCTCTGTCTGCTCAGTTCCAAATGCCAGCGAAGGATGGCTGAGCGCAACATCTGACCCAGGCACGGCTTGGGCTGCCACAGCGAGCTACAAAAGAGAGCCGAGACGAGAACCTGGTTATCATTTACAAACTAAAAAAAGCATTAACGATCAAGGACCAACCTTGCGGCTTCGGGCCCCCTCACGTCTCATTTGCGGCAGGCCCCGATCAGAGAAATCCCACATGCAGCCTCCACTCATCCCGGCTTTTGACTGAACACACTCAGCACCATCCCCATTTCTGATGGTGGCCCACGGTTGTAAGCACATTGGCAACTTGCTCTGTTGGTAGCTTCTCTAGTGGTTGGTAAAAACCGTGTGTCGGGTTTTCTCTGAGCAGCTAGCAATAGGCAGACTCACCTTCGATGGCTTTTATCAGATCTCGTGGTGGGGTTTTATCAGACTGCCACGCCCTCAACATGCTATACATGTCCGGAGGCACGCAAATTTTTCTTGTTCACATCTTGAGGTTACAAGAAGAATTGTGACATTTGTCATTGCGAAACCGTAGCCAAAGACAAGATGACAGTCAAAAAGCCTTCTCCAATTCTCATCATAGGAGCCGGGCTCCCAGGCCTCGCAACAGCCCGAATCCTTACCAATCATGGTATTCCCAACATTGTTTTTGAAGCTTCTCCTCCTGAGCTCAGCCAAGGCTTTGCCATCAGCTTGCATGACTGGGGATATTCTGCCCTTCTCGATGGCCTCGGCGGCCCATCGATCAAAATCATGACCAAAGCAGTCGCACCCGATCGACATGTTGGAGGCACCGGATGGGTTGACCTTGCTATGAGGGACAACAGAACGGGACATGTTCTGGTTGCGCCAGACGAAGACAATCGGCCAGCAGTCATGCGAGCGAATCGCAATGTTTTGAGGGCCTGGATCGCAGACTGTGGCGAAGATGATCTGGATATAAAATACGGGCACAAGCTGAAAAGCATTTCTGGCAAGTTTGGCCAAATGACTGCTGTTTTTGAGAACGGTACCCAGTACAGCGGCGCTCTAATTGTTGCAGCCGACGGTGTACATTCTGCTGGTGTGTGAGACTTCATCATCCAGGTTCGACCGGGTGCTAACCGGTCTGTTCTAGTGCGCTCCCAGGTTTTGCCTCAAATTGCCCCCGAAGTCGTTCCCGTTGTTGTATACCATGGAGAGTTTCAACTTCCGCGAGAGGAATTCGATCGCTACATCAAGCCTCTGGCAAACGGTTCCAACATTTTGGCTGGCGTTGGAGACGGCTTCAACACCCCCATTACAGTGTGCAACATGACCAAGACAAAGGTACACCTGGATTGGTCCTACTCAAGACCCGCTCGCGGCGAATATGACGCTTTGTTTGACAAAAATGCAAAAACTCAAGATTCTTCCAGTAATATTCCGCGAGCCTTGATAGACGAGTTATCATCACACACTTTGGCTGAGCCTTGGTGCCGATATATCAATGCCGACACCATCAAAAAGCACTCCGTGTTCCATTGGGTCAGCCGGTGCGTCTTCATGTCAACGGCTGATGCTAGAGCCGCTGAAAAGCAGGGTATCGTGTTTGTCGGGGACTCCTGGCACGCCATTGCCCATTTTCGGCGGGGAGGGAGGTAATCATGCACTCCTGGACAGCGTGGAGCTGGCGGCGTGTATTGTCAATCAGCCGACCTTGGAACAGGCTGTTTCGGCTTACTATGAAGGGGCGTGTCGCCGTGTTCAAGAGGCTGTCAAGAGGTCCAGGACTCGCTTCTATGTGCTTCACCGGCCGATGATTGAGTGGCATGACATTGCTGACAAGAGGCGACTTAAGATGGAACAGGCTGCCAAAGCTGCACAGAAAGCTGCTTAGTGGGACTCTCAATGTAGTTTGAGACAGATAGGTAGCATGTTAGTTGGCGCCAAAAGAAAGCCTTGTATCTTGACACTAAGTATTCCCTGGCAGTTGGCAGAATTTATGGCTCTCACAGCTCTGACTCATGATCATAACTTCAATACCTTCGTAGATCCGTAGAGGTCAAGTTGTCTTCACCAAAAATCTCTGTGGTGTTTATTCCGAAATCAAGTCGGCTTTAAAACAAACTTGGATCTGTTAATGTCGACTTATGTACAATTTACTTAACTTAAGACCATCTACTTGAACGTTTGAATACCATTAGTCAGAATCAGAGACAACAGAAGCAGCAACAGAAGTCGACCTAGGAATAACCCCCAGCCCAAACCACCGCCTCTTCTTCGGCTCGCCCGGCGAAAACCCAACCTTTCGATCCTCAGCCAACTTCCACAACACCTGCGTCAGAAAAGGCACCAAGGCGTTTTCAACAATCTCCATCGGCACGTTTCCATAAATAGACCGAATGATCTCCAACAGGGTCATTCCACCTTTTGCCTTTGATCCATCACGCGCGTTCCACGACAGCGCGGAATACACCTGCTGGACTCGGAACTCGTTGTGATGAATATACTACTGCATCTTGGCAGGTAGATCGAGGACCTTGGCGCCGTGAGCTGGGTATCCTACCGCGCAGGACTGGGCGGCCATGGTGTCCAGGCTGCGCATGTACACTGCGAGATCCATGACGACGGAGAATCCGTGCCCGAGGACATTGTCGCCTGTGAAGAGGGCATTTTCTTCTTCTAGGAGGAAGCACATGTGGTCTATGGCGTGGCCGGGCGTGAAAACGGCGCGGACTGTGGCGCCCTCGACGGAGAAGACTTGGCCGTCTGAGATGGGGTTTTGGTCGCGATCCGGCTGGTTCTTATAGATGCGGTTGGCTAACTCGGGGCGGTAGGAGATGAGGTCTGGGACGCTGCCGGTGTGGTCTCCGTGCCAGTGAGTGAGGAGCACGTAGGACAGTTCGAGTTGTTGGTCTTCGAGGACTTGGATTATTCGGTCTGACCAGCATGGCAAGCCCTGTGGCTGCGTTAGCATTGCAGGTTGGAATAACAAGTTTGACAGAGTTTCGTGTCGGCTTACTTCTCCCGTGTCAATTAAAATTCTTGACTTTCCTGTCCCGACGAGATAGGTATTTGTCCCCTGTAACTGCATGATTCCAGGGTTGCCGCCTAGGATTCGGACAACTCGATCTGTGACCTGCTCAATGTCGGGAAGAGGTGGTAATTGGGCCTCCTGTCCGGCTAGATACTCTTGCCAAAAGGACTCGTCAAAAGGAATACGTGTCGCCATCTTCGATTGCTCTTGGCTTCTGTAAATCGAGTTGAAGTTCTAGCAATGATAAGGAATGTGAGAAAGCGGGGGGCTACAAAATCGACTGATGGCGTGATACTGCGCGTCCTGCTTCTGATTGAATAGTTCTGGGCAAATGCAATATCTTGTTAGTGTTACTACGAAACAAGAACTGCTTACCACTTCCATCGCTTGTCGTTACGGGGCAGTACTGTGGTGCTGTCTGATGGGTTCCCTCGTCGGCATTTATGGTCGGGTTTTGGCGATGGCGTGGTTCAGAACACCGACTTTTGAGAACGTCAACGTTCTTGCATGAAGAACTCCATATTATTTTCAGTTATCATCCGCGTTAATGTAATCAGCACGTAAATTCCGATGCTCGCATTGCAGATCTGTGCTAATCCCACAGGTCTACCGCTACGGTGACCCAGTCAGATCAAAGCCAGCATATACAAAAGGAACCGAAGCGCAGCTCTTCCATTAACACTCGCTTGAAATAACTTGCTAACTAAGATACCCATTTCTATTTTCTTCTCTCCATTTCTTGAGACGTGCCCACGGTGATACCCTCAGCTTCCCGCCAACAACGACCCCAACCCCAACCATGCCCTCTTCAACATCCACCGCCTCCGCCGACGAAAAGTTCAAAGAGCTATACAAAACACGACGCCTTCTCATCTAAGACTACTGAGTTCTCGGCATCGTCAGCACCTGGGCATGGGGCTGCCCAACAGCTGACTACCCCCTCCCCCAATTCCGCGCCAACGTAGGCAAGAATCATCTCGACATCGGCATCGGCACAGGCTACTATCTCTGCAAGGGCCACATCCCGCCATCCACAAAGATCACCCTCATGGACATTGAAAAACAGCCCTGGACTTTGCACTCAAGCGGTGCGGACGCGCCGACGCCCGCGCCCTCGTCGCCGACATCCTCAAGCCGCTACCCACGCAGGAAAAGTTCGACTCCATCTCCATGTACTACCTTCTGCACTGTATCCCGGCCTCCGTGGAAGAAAAGTGAAACATTTTCGCGCACATCAAGAACAATATGACTCCCGATGGCGTCATTCATGGGGCAAACGTGGTGGCGAAGGGTGTGCGCAAGGACAATAGATTCGCGGCGCATATGCGAAGAAAAGTTCTTGAGGCAGGCATCTTTCAGAACCGCGAGGACAATCTTTATGATTTCGAGCATGCGCTTAGACAGAATTTCCATGATGTCGAGGTCAGGGTTGTGGGAACGGTGTTTGTGTTTAGGGCGGCGCGGCCAAAGTTTGAGGAGGCGGTGGCTGTTGCTGAGAAATAATGAATGACTACGTCCTTGTTGACTACTTTGGACTTATCACGTCTAATCCTCATTCTTGACGATTTTTTGTGTTCCATACTTACTCCAGAGTAACGAGGTGATAGACTCATCCTGGTTTTCGAAGTGGTGTCATCGCAGATGTGCAGTCAAGTATCGTACAATAGAGACTCAGATATCCTATCTTACTCCCTTTCGAGCGAGAAGTATCTCCAATATTCTTCGATTCTGAACCCCCGATTCGCATTATTACATTGTCGCATCTTAAAAAATGGCACATCGTCCCGTGCAGCCAAAGCAACCAGTCACAAAATCTGACTCGTAATCTCACAAATCTGTCGCAGCAACCCAGCCAAGGAACCGCATCTTCAATGTGTTTCACAGCCTAGTATCAACCCCTCATCTTTCGGAACCATCCAAACGCCTCTGCTGACCTCTTTGAATGGACCCTGGCGCACTATATCCGAATCGCAATCTTGGCGTCGCCAAGACCCTCTTTCTGCAGGTTTATTCTCCGATGAGTAGATCTTGACTTATTGCAGGCTGTTACTGGCAGAATATTTATAATGCCAAGTCTGACACATAGTTCTGACAACCTACGCGGAGTAGCGTAACTCCGCATGTCCGCAAATATATAAAAGGAATCACTGGATGGGACGAAAACATCACAGTGTAATATCTGCGACGTAAATTTCTTAACTTTGTATCTTACGGTCTTTTTTTTCATTCCACTACCTGCTCGTATCACGGTTAAATTTTTCATTCGAACCAAAAATGCCACCCCGCGACACCGCTCATCTATAACACACCCTGATGCGGATCTGAACGGCCCGTTTATTGAGAATCAGATATCTTTTACGCATGGTATATGCATCAAAATAGGCTAAACTGATCCGTATGGATCATGAGTCTCACCAAAGAGCCACATCTTTCAGCTCGTTGATGGCTGATCGAGCAACACCAACTCATCGCAGTACCTGCAGCGGCCTTATATTCATCAGCATTATTAAGCACACGCGTTCCCGCTCGCGCATATGCTTTGTAACACCTTCAAGATGTGCCGTTCCACAATTGGTCGGGCAAAAAATAAGCTTGTTCTGAATGTGACTGCTCGATGCACCTGTACGTTGACCTCGAAGCAGTAGTGTTGAAGGCTGTTGGAAATTCCAAGCCGTGGAGCGCTGTTTTGGGAAGTGCAAAGACAATGGTACCTCAGCAAACACCTTGTCTCGTCACGGGAGCCTGGCATGCATTCCCGTCCGTGGGCATATTCGCACGTCAGGCAGAAGCTTCTCATTCCAGTTTATTGAACAGCTAGGCCCGTTTAGATCATTTACCTCGCTTGACTCATCCTTTCACTCGATTGGTATACCTACAAGTTCTCAGGAACAATTGCTCCGCTCCTCAAGCCGCCTTCGGCATTATTCCGCATCTTCGCCCCCATCTTCAGCTGCCTTACGAGGCTCTCGTCGGAGCCGACCTCCTAGTTGGCCGACCAAGGAAATATGCGAAGCTTCATTGCTCAATACCGCGCCCATCGTTCTAGCTGAGGCTTTGCGGATGGGTGTCTTGCAAATACTCCGTTGGTACATCAATCTAAATGTCATTGCAGTTGGGGAACTTCGGCCAAGGACCTTTGGCAACTGGTGCAGCCTGCGTTTGCGAATTACCCCATTCGGCATATGCTTCGACCCGACAATCCCAGTAGCCGCTGCATGCATTGCCCAGGCAAAGATGGTTCGAGAAAATTACAAGCAGATACTGCTTACCGGGCGAACGGCCGGCTTGGCCAGATGGGGGTGTATGACTATCACGGGCGAGGTTATGGGTCATGATTGGATGAAACGGGCAAATTTTGGCGAGATGCTTGAGATCTGAACTTGCAAGCCAGCGATGGGATGCCTGCACATGGTTGCCAAGAGAAATTTCGGCACGTTGATGCCGATAGAGGGTGAGTAATTGTGCCATGAACGAGGTAGATCACTGTTGTTGGCGTCGGCCCGGGCTTATGGTTGCGATTTAGCCATCCTCATTGGCGCTGTTACTGACGCAAAGGCCGGGACTCGTGCGAAATAAAACAAGGTATCATCTAAAACTGCATAAGCTTGTTTCTTCATTCCTACGTTGCGCCGCATGTAGTGTCTCGGTCTAGCCACGACCTGTCTCTGTACAGGTTAGCCTCCATGGTCTCAGTTGTGGCAGACTTTAGGGATCTCAAGGCCAACCTAGCTGAGCAGGTCCTTCGCGGAAACGAGAACGATTAGAGCAAAACCCGCGCTGGTGCAGTCGGCATGGGGGAGCAAACGGGGTGAAGGCTCGTCATTTCGGAGTCGGATGGCTCATTATCAATCGCCGCTATCGATTTGTTAGCGGGTGGGGGCAAATGCCAGAGGGTAGCACTGAGTGTTTCCACCTGAAAGTCCAGGGCGCCAATTTCTTGCCCTTCACAGCTCAGTGCCACGTATGAAACCCTCAGAGATAATCAATCCGAGAGCCGTGTAGGCTCCAAGCAGTTGTTAATCTGCCCCTCCACTTCACCCTTCCCCGGCAGGCAAGTCCTATGCCATGTACGCATCGCGGTGGCTTGCAAGAGTCTGGCCCATCACGGGTTTTGAGAAGTCCCTCAAACCCCGGCCCAAGCAATGATTAGCTTCGAGTAAGCATGAAGCATGCGATCCTGTACGCTTGACGCCGCGGCAGAACAAGTAATCCCAGCCTGGGTGGCCGCTCAGCACTTTACTTGACTGGCCACAGCTACTATTGGTACCTTTGAAGGGCCGAAGGTCCTATCGACGGCGGATGTAGAGGCCAGTGGCAGATCACTTTTGTCTTGGGTTGCGTTGGCGTATGTACGTCAGGCCGAAGTTCCACGAAGAAAAAAAGCGACGACGTTGCCCGTTGCTCAAGTTGACCAAGATGATAGAGGCAAAAGAGTTGCGTGACAGATAGGACATGAGAGATCTGCAAGCGTCTTGGCACTTGGCAAATCATGCTGAAGGGAATCGCCTGCCGAAGACATTCGTAATGCCAAGTCGGCCCCGGCAAGATTAGTTCCAGCCACTGTGGCTGGCAGGTCACGACTAACTGCCAAATTCGACATGAGACTTGATCGAGTAGATACCTAGGTAGGTAGACGCATACCTGCCTAGGTAGGCAGGAACAATAGCTTGTGACGGTGGTTTTGGAGAGCGATCTGTCGCGTTGTGTAGAACACGGGGGCGAGAGCGTGAACTGATTGCAGCTATACTTTCGTCTGCGTGGTACAGCCGCCCTCGATGACGAGCAGACTGATCCAGCCACGTAAGGGAATCAACCGCACTTGATTCCACCAGATCATTGTTTCTCGGCATATGACCCTACAGCCAAGCCAGCCTCTGAGGAGGGCGGAGACAAATTTGTAAGGAGAAGATGGGGGAAAATAGCATTAAGCCTCCCTGGCCTAGGTACTACAGTGCCATCAATAGGTGGGGGCCGGGGCTTTCGAGCCTTGTCGGGCCCGAAGCAAGAGCCAATCGCCCTCAGGCGTCTCAGGGCGTCCCCATGCGTCAGGGCCCGAAAGCCAAGCCTCTTCCCGCCCACCAATCGACACCGCGGACCCGGTAGCTCCTTCCACTCCATGTCTTTCGGCCGAGACAGTCTTTCATTGTGACAATAGCACGAATATGCCTATGTGTCGTCCAAGCGTCGTGAAAATGTAACGCAACTCGCTCCCAACAGCAGAAGAAGGCTGTTTTTGTTGACGCAGAAGTGGTGTCTGTTAGATTCTGCTCGGTCGGGAGCCGAGATCAATACAACAGCACAAGCATGCACCTTGCGGATTATCGGCGTTGTCTCATCCCGTGGATGAATAGTTGTACATATATATGCCTACATACTTTTAAATATCTAGATATTCTTTCATTTCTCAAGTATAGATTTATTTGCATTCACTCAGTAAAGAACCAACCGTTATTTATACCGACGGGGCCAGACACTCCCATTGCGCCGACGGATGACCCAATGGCCCCTCTGTTCATTCTCTGCGAATCGCTGCCCATGCCACAACCACAAACACCATCGACTTTTCCCAAGACAAGTCATCCAAACTCGAGCTGAGATGACACAGCGGCGGCCGGCTTAACCGCCCTTATAATCCAACATGGGTCGATCTGGGGTAGAGTCCCCTCGACTCTCGGTCCCGGTCGCAATTCTGCCCCATGTCATCATCATCCAAATTTGAATAAGTTGTCATCATATCCCCTGTCAGCCACGAAGGTTCAAATAACTCAGACGAGGGCAAAGAATGGTAGATGTTGGAGCTGCCCATGGTACCTGCTAGGCCAGGAGTGTACTCCAGAGACAAAGAATTAGGATCCCACTTGTTATGCGCAAACAGTTGGGCCGATAAAACGTATGATGCCTCGGAACTTGACGACGATCGTGTCGGCAGAGGAGTGCCCGAGCCTAAAAGAGGGTCGACTGGGGTTTGAGATGAGCTTCTGGCAAAGGGGTTGGGAAGAGCTTGTGGTAGTGCTTTGTTGGGGCAACCACCAGGGCTCTGCCCAGACAGGTTGCCGGATTGCAGTCTGGTTGATAATCTTTCTCTCGTGTGATTCATCAACATCGACAGCGGACATTGCATGACTTCGCCGCTTTTCTTGAGGAAGAAGGACTCATATTGCTGGTATGAGGCTTCAATCACTGGCCAAGCTCGACGAAGCAACGAAATGTCTGTGCAGGTATTACATTCGGCTATAGCGGTGGACAGAGCCAGCCATGGGATCGTAATATACCAGCGGAACCCTTCTCCTCGTGAATCCGATTACATTAACTGGGCTTTCTCGAGGTTGTGCAAGGTTCTTTTAAGCAGATCTGTCTCACTGCCACGCAGTGGTGATGGTGGGGTTGATGGTGTTTGCACGCCGGGGGTGAGCTCGTACGGAAGCAGCTCTGACAGCCGCATGGCAGACACAAGGCATTGTGTGCTATGCCATGTGAACCAAGCATACGACGAGGATTCAGGATCGCAAAAATGGAGCAGCATCAATGCCTCTTGCTGAAAGTGGCTGACATACTTGCGGCGCTGCTCTCGACTGGGGAAGGTGCAAGACCCTGGCGAAGAAGCGCCACTAGCACCGTTGTCTAACCTTTCTGACTCGGAGAAATTGAGAAGACGTCCAGCGACTTGCGCACGGTACGTCACGAGAGCGAATGTGGTCTCTGTAAGCTCCTCCCTGTCTGGTATCTGCTCTGTGGTCGACAGATCGAAGTCGAAGTCATTGATATGACGAACTTTGGAGACAGCAATTTCGGCGTCGCGATGACTAATAAGCGGTTTGCTGGACTGGGCAAACGAGACTTGCAAGTCGAGAAGGCAAATTGTGAGCCACAATCGCAGTCGCATTTGCTGATGGAAAAAAGATTCCACTGCTCCAGTGTCGCTAGGTTCTTGGTTCAATCCCATGGCCATAGTCAGCCTGACAGCCAGGGCGACGAGGGTCCAAACAGCCGTGCCTTTTTCTTCTGATCTCCTGCCAATCTGAAAACGCCAAAAACGTGTGAGTGGCATGTCTTATACAACAATGTTTGAGCGTAGCAGTCACTGCTCACTTACCAGGTAGAGAACGAAAGATTGGAGAACAATTCTATCACGCATCGTCAACAAACCAGCTCTCTCAATCGCTGTTTCGCACAGCCTGCGGTGTGTCGAGACTATGTCGGGTTTGCTTGTCTTGAACATGGCTTAGCATTGTGTTTCCGTCAGTGTGTTTGCTGCAGCATAACATATAGCGGATTCGAGGGCTCGGATAGAAGTATGATCCTCTGGGTAGCCCAAATATCTTTCCCCGTCCAGCATCCAATTGCTGAGCGAGGGTCGGTGTAGGATCTTGATGATGGGGTCCACGTTCTGGAGGTAGACACTGCAGAGTTGGGCGATGGTTGCTTTGTTTCGTGGAGGGTTCAAAGAGCTTATGCTAATGTGATTATTCAGTCCGAGCAGGCTTAGGCCATTGAGACCGTCTCTTATATGATGTTCTTGTACCAAGTCGTCCATGTCGGTGTCTTGGTCCGAACGGTCACCCAGACGAAGCGTTCCAAGCTGCTCGCTTCTGCCATCCTGCGGAGTCAACTTTCACGTTAGTGATTTCTGTGCAGGCAGTTCAAGGCCAACAACCATTACCTCATTCATCAAGTCAGTCCAAAATTGGCTGGATTGTGGGCCACATCCGCTGTCGTCGTGATCGCTACCGACAGACAGGTCTGGCTTCCATGACGGGGGGCTGGGCAGGCTTGTTGCTGCAAGCCGTGCATCGTCAGTCAGCTCAAGTGAGTGTGCGGCCTAGTTCAATGGCAAATGCAGTCAGTCTTTCTTGTCCCAGCTTACTTTCTCAAATGATCGTGGCCTCTCGCTTAGCGTTCACTTGTCTGGTCGCAGCAAACAAGCCAAAGCAGTTGCGGCAGCTGTCCACAGCCCCGGGTTCTAGAACGTACCGTGCATGAGCGCGGCTGGTTGGCCCCGCCACCACCTGCCACTGAAAGTCCCCGCTGTCTGCCAGAATCACAGCAGTCTGAGCAGTCACGGTGGCCCGCGCCTGCCTGGTCATGGCCAGACTGGTCAGATGATCCGAATTGTTGAACGAGGCTTTCCAGCCGGCGGATTCGATCCATCAGGTCCTGTTTCCTGAGGCATTAGCAACACCGTGGAGCGACGTTCTACTCAAGGGCATTGAGACTTCTTCATCTGATCCCTTGTTTGCTCGTCAACTCTCATGCACAAGCACAAAACACATGGCAACAAGGACAGTAGAGTGCCATCCGACCCGCAATTAGCACATTGGCATGAATACGTCGGGAACGATGCACCCTGGAGCGGTTACATCGACCACAGGGTTCTGATCTGGCACAGCGAGTAATCCAATGAACAATGCAGCACTTACAGAGTCTCGATCCAAATCCCTACCCGAAGCATCGTTTATCTTCTCGACGTCACCATCTTGGATGAGGCTCTCCAGGCGCCCAAGGCGAGTCCCAAGATCAATGCTGTTGGACGCTCTGCCAGCGGAACTTGCTGAGTAGGCGTTGCCAGACGCCTGTCCTCCATCACCGGTATTTCGTCGTCGAGTAGCAGAAGGTGGTGGTGTCGTCGACTTTGCAGATGAGTTGTTACGGGAACGACGAGCGTGTCGACCTCGAGGTAATCGTGGACGATATACAGGAACACACGTTACCCCAGATGAGGTACAATTCGTGCAAGGGTCCAGTTTGTCGCATTTCAACTTGCGATCCCGACACAGCGCGCAACTCAGTTGCGGGACTGCTCTGTCCTTTTGCTGTGATTGCCGCTCTGCCATTGCCACGGCTGGCCAGCATATAAAGCTTCTTCTCAAGTGTAAATACGGTCAATGAGCCCCTGTGGCTGTCCATCGGACAGTTCATGGTTGCCAGATGGCCTGGTATTATATACTTTGTCCCAATGGCCAATCTACTTGGACGTACAGTGCACCTGTTCCAGCGGCTATGCGGCTGTATGCAATCGGTTGCATAGTGCAATTGTTTTATTATCTTATTGAGAATCAGGGGTCGCCTTTTTCCGTCAAGTGGTCTGAGGCTGACATTTTTGGCCCATGCCTGGACCCTTCACCGGCCATGTATTTGGCCGGGCTTGTTTTGTCTGGATAGCACAAGACGCTGCGAAAATCAATGTGGAAGAGCATCTCCTGCAATGAATCCTCTATTCCCCGCGTCGTGCCCGGCTTGCAGCTGTGTGGTAGCATGGATACTACCTTGGACCCCAACCGAGCAGACTATACCTCATTCAGGGTCCAGCGGACCAAAACTGATCGTTGCACATCTGGGGTGTCCCCAGCGCGGCCTGTCATCCAGACCTTGGAGCTGCAATCCGTCTTTTTCGTCAATTGCCTTCATCGCTTGTGTCTGGTCAAGAGGCAGCTCAGGACCAGCACGTCACGCCACTGTTACTTCACCTCAATAGTGGTCATGGGGCTCTTAAGCTATTCAAAAATGAAAAATTCAGCCTTTCTGGATAGAATGCCGCGACGAAGAGGCAAGGCCGTGTCTAAGAGAACAAAAATACAGGAGCGAGCAATTGGTAGATATTCGACGGCGGGGAGGCAAACATATATCTATTCACCTGTTGGTACATGTCGCGAAGCGTTATCTCTTACGTCGCCTTGGGTTCGGATCCGAATCACAACTGCCTCATTGCGACACCATCCACATCATTGTGAGCCAGCATCTATTATTCAAGCCACAAAACTTCTTCCACGGATACCCCAGGGGCTTCTCGGCACCCTGGGGTTAAAAAGGAAATATTCCGTTCAACTTTCCCCATACGTTACTCTGTTGTACATCAGTGGTACACAAAGTGCTCTCCGCCTCGTCGTGGGGCCGGTTGACCGCGGACCAGTCAATGAGTTTGTCTCCCGTACACCTTTTGCCTCTTGAAAAGGATCTACGATTGTGACGGACATGCTCACCAATGACGAGGCTCGATCTCGTCCAAGATCACTATAATGAACGCATCCTAGCGCGAAACATCTCTCCTCAAACTTTGCTTTAAATCTGAGCAGGGTTTTGAATCGCCGGTTACCCGTTTTCAACAAATAGCAATTCACAACCAGGATACCGTATATGTAGCTCAATTTTATTTGGTTATTGTTGAGGTTCAAATCTTTGCTAAAGCGGCTCAAATCGAGTTTGAGCTGTATCACGTTGCCGACGAGTTCTATCTATCTTCGAGGTACGCAGTGCTACACACACGTTAAGCTTACATGCAAGCTTATAGGATGATCATGCTGTGGTCGCATCGTAAAGAAAGGGGGGTTTAGCGTAAAGAGATAATAGTTTCGGTATTGAATTGGTCGCCGCTCATGCTTGGCAAATCTTGTGCTGTTGGCCTGGGGAGTTCATTCGATATCAAGCTGTAAACCTTACGCGACTTCTTTCCCTACAAATGATCGGTGAAATGAGGATTATGGGGTAATTGAGCTGCGGAAATGGGTAGGCTCGGGCAGTATTCCTAAGTAAACCAATCGGCACCGTCCGATTCGGCGAAACGACGGGCAGATTTTATTATCGACAAGACTGACACAATCTTAGTGTGTCACAGAGCAGCCGCATCAATAAAAGCTTTTCAGCTAGATTGTTCCATGGTTCCATGCCAAAGGTGCAGCTGCAGGCAGTCGCAGGCATTCCCCCAGGCTGCCCTCGATAAGGAGCCTGGTCCGACACACGTCAGCTACAGCTTGCAGCATGGGCGGAGCTCAAACAATTTTTTTTTTTCGGATGATCGGTGCATTGAACTCGACCGACGTCATTGTGCCTTG
>AFRD01000413.1:0-31579 GCA_000222875.2 Periglandula ipomoeae IasaF13
GGGATCCTTTTCGTCGCGCCCATCGTCGCGCATCTGGACGACGTAGTCTTCGTTCTTCTTGTCACCCATGATAGCTGTAGTTGCCTAGGTGTCACCTAGTCGGCCGGACAGGAGTCTGCAAGAAAGTCAAGGTCTTGGAGTCGTACTGGTCATCCCTTGGTTGTTACGCGAAACGAGAAAGGCGCTATCAGCTTGCACCGGCCACAGATTTAGTCATGCATTCTTGACTACTTCAAGGGGCCACCTCAGACCTATTCTGGTGGTGATAGTGTTCTAGCGGGTATCTGGGTATGCAATAACCCGAGTGGAGACAGCGCGAGTCGAGTGCCATCAAAGGTGCTTGCGCCTAGTAGTGATTCGTGAATTGCTTTGTCTCGCCTAATTTCAGATTCTCTCCCGCCGTTAAATAAAAATTAAATTTGTAAAAAAAAACGTCTAGATTATTTAAATCGTCCTGGATATTGGTTATAATATTATCTTAAAAAAAACTTTTTGGGCGCGCTATTCAATACTATTGTATTATTGTTAGTTTTTTTTTTTTAGGAAGTGCTGTTATTTTCTTACCCTTAAAAAAAGCGCTGAAGCCAGCGCTGCGGCGCCAAAAAAAAAAAAAGTGACTTCGTAAAAATTTTAAAAAGCCTCCGCAAAAAAAAGAAAAAGACTTTTCAAAAAAAAAAAAACAAGCTATCTTGTCTCCTTAAAAAGAATTTCAATTACTCACTTAACTGTGTACCTAGAATAAAAATCTGGTGTTAGCTAAATAAAAAAAAAGAACAAGGCGTTCAAAGTGTACGTGCGACACTCTTTCATCGTAGTCCCGTGACCGTCGTGCTGTCGTGCTCAACTCTATCGATGTGAGACTTCGACTGCGACTTGGAGTGATCAATCCTTCATGCACCCCAAGCATGGAACTATCTTGTCCAACGCTATGGATGACAACACTGGAACTCCGAGCAGCTTGAGTAGCCAACGCCATGCCGCGATCCTTGATAAGTTCCTGCCAGAGGGCTACTCTGCTGATCCAGAGGTGAGCCTTGCTACGCAGGCTTCGGCTTCGGACCCGTCGAACAACCCAGAACAAGGCTCCAGTTCCCGACCGCCACCCGCACCATCATCAGGCGCTGGTGATGAGAATACAGCATCCAATTCTTTAGATATCCCGGATGACGACTCACCAGATGGATTGGAGTCATCTCTGAAGTTGCAGGGTGGAGACATTCACCGTGATATGTTCAAGATCAAAGCCCGAGCAAATTCCCTTCGACGAGCCGCGACGTTCTCCCACCAACCCTCGCCCCGACTAGGTCCGACTGGTGAACTTTCTTATCCAGAGCAACGTACACCCGGCGGTTTCAGACGGCAGCATGTGCAAAGAGCTAGGCAGCGGAGATTAAGCGGGACTCTGATAGTTGCCAGGAACTTCATCGATTTTCTGGATCTGTACGGCAGTTTTGCGGGCGAAGACTTGGAGGACGAAGACACTTCGGAAGATGAATCAGCAATCGACGACGCGGATGCGGACGAACCGGATGAGCAGCGTCCCCTGATCAGCCGTCCGTCTCTGGGACGGAAGAGAAGTTCCCGGCGGCTGGGCCGTGAGGGAGATGCCAGCACGGTGAAGACATTTTTTACGCTCATCAAGGCTTTCATTGGAACAGGCATCATGTTTCTGCCGAAGGCCTTTCGTAATGGTGGTATCCTGTTTTCATCTCTAACCCTCATTGTTGTGTCACTTATCAACTGCCTATGTTTTCGGCTCCTGCTGGACTGCCGGCAGAGGTATCGAGGCGGCTACGGTGAACTGGGGGCTTCCATTGTTGGTCCCAGATTCCGCAACCTCATTCTCGGCTCAATTGCCTTGTCCCAGTTAGGCTTCGTTTGTACGGGGTTGATTTTCACAGCAGAAAATCTCTACGCCTTCCTGTCTGCAATTTCCAAAAGTCACAAAGGCTTGAGTCTCAATGTACCGAGCCTCATTGCGCTACAACTCGTGCCTCTCATACCACTAGCATTGATTCGAAACATCTCCAAACTCGGCCCAGTTGCACTTTTGGCAGATGTCTTCATCCTTGTCGGGCTTGTATACATCTGGCAGTTCGATATCCTGGTCTTGGCAAGGGACGGGATAGATCCCAGTGTCCGACTCTTCAATCCCTCCTCATTTACACTTACAATCGGCTCGGCAATCTTCACTTTTGAGGGTATCGGCCTGATATTGCCCATCCAGTCGAGTATGAAGAAACCACAGCAGTTCGGTGGGCTTCTTTATTTCGTTATGTTTTTAATTACCATCATCTTTACATCAGTCGGCGCCCTTTGCTATGCGACATTTGGAGAGAAGACCAAGATCCAGATCATCTCGAATTTCCCACAGGATTCGGCACTGGTAAACGCTGTACAATTCTTGTACTCCCTTGCCGTCCTGGCTGGTGAGCCCGTCCAGCTGTTCCCTGCTGTGCGCATCATAGAAACGTCGTTGTTCGGGGAGAGGGCGACTGGCAAGAAAAGCATTGCAATCAAATGGCAAAAGAATGCCGTTCGCACGGCCGTAATGGCTCTCTGTGTAGGTATAAGCATGATCGGCGCGAGTGATTTGGACAAATTTGTGGCTCTAATTGGGAGCTTTGCATGTGTGCCACTGGTCTACATATATCCCGCTTACTTGCACTACAAGGGCATTGCGGAGTCCGCTCGGAGCAAGATTATCGATATTGTTTTAATAGTCGTTGGTCTTGTTGCGATGGTCTATACTACCTTGGTGACGGTAGTGCAATGGATCCAAAACTAGATTTGGAGGAGCAATTCACCTGGGAAAAAAGACATTTCAATGGGTATCTATTTACGCGACTCTTGAATAGTGTATATATCCTTGTTCCGGCGTCCATATATCTGTACAGTTCGCTTGAATCTTCCACGGCTGGTTTTTCAGCCCATATGCCAATCGGGGAACGATCTCGATACCCATTTTCGTTTCGTAAACCTCAGGCCATTATATGCGTAGGTGTTTGGCTTGCTGGCCAGAGTATCATGGAGTTATGATATCATCAGTGTGCAATATGGGAAATGATCCTGGCAGATCCTATCCTCTTCATTGCGTTCGTCTGAAGATGGAACTTCTGTTCTATAACTTCGTCGGATACACCGCTGTCTCGCATTCTGAGCGCGTCGATGAGTGTTCTCATATCAGCAAATCGTTTGGCATCTCCACCCGATCGTCCAATTCTCAGGATGTCCTCGTCCGCCAATTGCTGAAGAGCCTCTCGGGCTTCCAGGACCGAGAGCGTCGAGTTGTGTCTAGAAGATGGATAATTGTGCATCGGCGCATCCTTCGTCGTGCCACGGTATTGTGTTTTGACAGTTGACGAAGGGGAGAATGTTGGGTTTGGCTTGGCTATGCCCATCTCGTGTAGACGTCGGGAGAAGTCGCCGGCCGCGAAATCAGGATCTTTCCCATCTTCGACAATTGCTTTGTGTGACGGTCAGTCTCATGCATTCGTTTTGCTGCATCTTCGGTTGGGGCCTCGAGGGGACTTACCGTCGTCCTTTGCACTCCTTTTGCTTTGCGTGGGTGCGTCTGTCCCGCGGAGATCATGACGGCTCAAGTCCCTCACTGGGAAACGTCGCGTGGCTGGTGCAGCAGCTCGTGCGCTCTTTGAGGCCGACGAACCCATTCCAAGCAGATGCTTTCGTGCCTGTCTTCAATGCTGTTCGTGCAGGAGACGCTTTTCTCGGTTGGATGTCCGAGTTGTGGGTCATTTTAACGTGTTTGCCTACGCAGGTGGCGATGCCATCTTCGTCACAGCACCTACACGTGCAGGTAGTCGTATGGCAGCCAGGAGCCCGTTGTCTGTGGCATAGGAGCTTGTTTGGTCTGTCTTGCTTCTTGCTGTTGAACTACCATCGTAAGCACCCTGGGCCAGACCGTTGGTCAACGGAGACAGGACTAGATGGTCCTTAACGCAGCTACAATACCCTCATTTATTACGGCTTGGCATGGCTGGAGGTAAGCATTGTTCTACTTGCCCATTGAGCTCACATGGAGTTCTGGCAGAGCCCAGGAATGTGATTGCAGTGATAGCAAGCAAAGCAGTCTGTGGAAATGAAGATAGAAGCAGGATGATGGAATAGGCCATCAGCGGCAATGGCAGCTACCCTGTAAGTGAGAGGGCTTTTGAAGTATAGACATTGGGGTCAAGCAGTATTACATACATCATCGGGGATATTTGTTGGCAGGAAACACAATCCTGACCTTCACATCGAGTGATTCTCCCGCGTCTCTGTCGTCTCGTTCCCAATCTCATCGATACTCGTCGCATGAGGGGCTTACCTACTCCGGGCTTGCAGCTATTTTTTCCTAGCCCCGGACCGCAAAGTAAACACACTCGAATACGTCTCCCACGAGACGACTTCAATACGACGGAAATATAACGTGGTATAGGGTGACCACGTCACTGCTGCCTATCCAGCAATTAAATTGATTCACTGGCCAACTATGAATGTTTGATATGGCAAGTATCGTTACCACATTAAGGAAGTCAAAGAAAGCCATATACGGTACATGCCGATGAGTCACCCGCGAGATGTAACGAGTGACCTGACCCATTCAAATACGACTTAAAGGCGCTATCACTCCACGATCGGGGTCACACTTGACTTCTACCCTTGCCGCCAACAGGGAGGCCCGAAGCTTGGTTAGTAGCACGGGAACACGTGTCTTTGGCTGTACCGGCTACGCTAAAGCTGCAGCAGATCGAAGTCATTGTCCTCCAGATGACATCGATGCTCATACAAATCATGGGTAAGGTCTGTAAAGTCGGCGCGGACCCCCGGAGCAATCGCGCGCATTGGCGTATTACACTCGCTGTCAGAATTCCTGTCTTCCAAAAAGAACTGGTAAGACTCGAGACACGACGTATTCCCCAAAATCATGTTCGCCTGCGCGCGAGAACGGGATAAGCCGGTCAGCATAATATTGACCTCTTCAGAAATCGACATTTGCCCGGACCGAGTGTGCATGATGCAGCCCTCAGGGAGAATGAGTTGGGTTATCGAGCGTCATGATGTCATGGCTGTATTGCACGAGACACAAAGATATACAGAGTTTGCTTCTGACTAGGTCAAGTCTCACGTTCTTTGTCGCTTGCTAGACTTCCTCTTCGAGTCCTGCAGCACAATCCCCCGAGTGCCGCGCAAACTCGTCCGAGAACCCGCGACAGTCGGAATAATCGACACGTCCGCGGCTGTTGCTGTCTGCTCGTTGTCCTCATGTTCTGCAGTGGACTCCTCAGATCCGGGTTCCTGATCAGACCCGAAACCTTCGAACTCTTCCTCTGAATCGTTTGCGCCACTGCTTCCGAACTCTCTAGCATGCATTGACGAATCACCAGCCTCATCTTGATTCCGTTTCCTAGGCATCTCACCGAGACGGCCATTGCGATTGCGCACGCCATCAGTGTCGTCATCAGACGACGGAGCAGGCGTAAACCATGGGATCTTCCCTCTCATGAAGTCGTTCAAAACTATTTTTGCAACGCCATCCAAGTCAGGCTCTCCGCCCCGGAGGAGACGACCACTCTTCCTTGCGAGAAGTTCCAGAAGTTCAGTGGCTCCAGCCCATCCCTTCAAGTCGTACGTCTTTTCCATGTGATGTTTTTTCACTCTGTCGAGGACGGCGGATATGTATTGCTCTGGATGCTCAACTTTCTCCACTCGGACGACACCGCGAAGAACTAGGTCCGTAGGTGTGTCCGTACTTGATGGGGGCACAACGCCTGGGCAGTCAATGAGGTAAATTCTCTTCATCAAGCTCACGTATTGCCAGACTTTTGTCTCTCCCGGTATAGGGGCAACGTTACACACTTTCTTCTTCAGTAGGGTGTTGATGATGGAAGACTTTCCCGTATTTGGACCGCCAATTAAACCGACAGAAATCTGTTTTCTGTCCGCATGGAGCGTGGAAAATTGCCTTAGAAGCTGGATTAAGGACCCCTTTCCAAATGAGTTATTGATACTGGCGTGAAAAGCCAATGTAGGGTATTCTTTCGACAAAGATCGAACCCATCCAGCCTGTAATGACGTTAGCTCACGAGACTCTGGAGCTTCGGTGTGAGAAGAGAGAAAAATGTGTGTGTTTTCACTAAGAAGCCTGCAGTATCCGGTCAACAAGGACCAAAGCAGGCTTCAACTCTTCGAACACACAGACCACCTCATGATAGTGACCAGAACGGCACCCATCAGTCGCCAACAAGATGTTGTCGACAATCGAAAGCGGTAAATTTGATCTCCCAACACTCTAACAGACAACCTCCGTGAGTTGGAGAGGAGGAGTCCTGACAATAGATATTGGGGCCGTTACCGGCCTTCGCGTAAAGAAAAGGAAAAGGGGCGAGGGCGCCTGGAGAATAAACTTACGGCAACGCTCGTAGGAACGAGATCACACTTGTTCAGGACGAATATCAGATGTTTGTGGGGCGCTTCATCCTTGAGATACTTTTCCACGCTACGGCAGCGAGTGCCCACTGGATCTCGCGCATCCAGAACATGTATGACAACATCAGAGGAGTCGATGACTTTGTACAACTCGTTCCAAATACGTTTGCTCTGGCCCTTGTCGAAGACAGGTTCAATAGCCATCGTCACGGAAGCTTCTTGCTCATCTTCGCCTGACGTGCCACTCAACAGCCTTGCTTGTTCCAAGCGATCCTGGTAAGTATCCATACTTTTCTCAGTGTCGTCGGCAAGGTCGATAAGACTGCTCACACCAAGCTTGACACGTTTGCGTTGTGCCTTGGGTCCGAAAACGCCTGCAAATGGTGAAGTTTCCACAGTCATCTTCGCCCCATGTTGCTTCAACCCATTGGTATCTTGTCCATCCCGGATAAGACTCATGGGAAGCTTATTTGACTTGAGGAGAACTTGGTAAGGGTCGTTCGCCTTTTCGGCCATCGCATCCCGAAAAGCTTTCAGTATATCCTGTGACACAACACGAGTGTTGGTGAACCATTTTCGATTTGGCTCGATTCGCGCATCTGGTATGTCTCGAGATTGATACGAAGCTGCTTTCGTGATCTTGCCATCTGCATTCCTCTGAGCCTTCCCCTCCTTGTACATATTCACGATCTTGACTTTCTTCGCATTGCTTCAAAATGTTAGAACGTGGCACATTCGTGGCTGGAGCTACGATACTCACCGATAGAAGTTTTCGCCCTTGACCCGAACGTTGCCCAACCCATCTCCGGTCTTCCCTTGGCGAACACGCCTATTGACCTCCTTTTTCCCAGTACTCATGGTGAACGTATAACGCCCTTGCGGGCGTGCAGAAAAGCAGATACGGAGCGGGAGAATGGTTGAGTTGGAAAGTTCGAACTTTTTTCCCATCGTCCCCAGTTTAAAAACCCTGCCAGCAGATGAGGCCCCACTGTGTCGCAAGGTCCTCAGCGTGGACAGCGGAAAGCGCCCGCCGACACTGATGGGTACCTTGCTCGGAAGGAGATAATCCGGCTAACCAAACTCGCCCAATTTTCCTGAGCTCACAGCCCGGTTCTCGCATAACAAAACCAAACATAGATAACTTACGACAACTTGCTCAGGCATTGAACAGCCATGTCTCTCAGAGCCTCTGGGCCCTGTGTTAGACTACCAATTCGCAGGGTGGCATTATGTGCAGCACGAAATCTGTCGACATCGCGACCTTTTGGGTCTAACCACGTGCCCCCTGAATCACCATCCTATATCCGTTTACCTACACCACCACAGTCAGACGAGTCAAAACCGGTCCGTGTTCGTGGTCACCTACCGGTGCCGCGTGAGATTTTCCTGCGATCAGAAGGCGATAGGAAAGTACAACCACAGTACATAGACAGAACGGCCCCGCGTTCATCTAAAGCGCGAGAAGCAAAAAGTAATGCGCAGCAATGGAAAGCTGCGCTAGCCGACAGCAGGCGGACGAATTTGAAGGATGGCCTAAATGCTTTGTGGATTAGACGGTTAGAGACCGACAAGACTCGAAGCGACCGAGTAAGCAGGAAATTTCAACAGCACAACAAAGCTGGTGCAGCGCCAGAGAGGGAAGACGACAGGTTGACTCGACCTACCGTTTTGCAATCTGTGATGGACATGAAAGTTTACCCCGATCCCGATCGCTTTTCACGGGCCGACAAAAGCCGCACTAGAGTTCTCGCCAGGGAGAATTCTAAGCGCGAGAATCGACGAGATGCCATCATGGAGCTTTACATCAGCGCCTCCAACTTTATTGTTCACGAGAATGAACTTAGGGCAGAAATAGACAAGGTTTTCGCGGAAGATTACTTCCGGCAGCAGAGTCAAGCAGCTTACCGACACGGTTCAACTGAAAATACTTGGGGTATCCATGGCAAGCCTCCGTCTATCGCCAACATGATGGAGACATCGACAGGCGCATCAACGAAAGTTATGGACTTCGATGAATCAGAGTTTGATCGATCAGTCAAACGCCAGAAGAGGATAGCAGAGGACCTTACTGGGGGGAAAATGGAATAAATGATGTATTTTCTCATATGTAAACCACTTAACTTGTTCTTGAAGCACTTGAAATTAGTACCCATGCGTCAAACTATCTCAACATCATCATGATTTGTCCACGTTCCTTCGAATGCTACAGAATAGACTTATCGCTTGCATCAAACCGCAGTCAAGTCGAATGCCGAACTGGAGTCTTTATAGAGAGTAAGAGACAACAAGAACACGCCAAAATATGAATTGTTCTATCTATGCGTCATCGGTCCAAGGGGTTAGAATGTGCCTTTCCCCCTCTGCATTCTATCGTTTCTCTATAAGGAGAAAGTGCATCGCCGCATATGCCAAGATGATGAAAGTTATGGCAAAAATACCAAGATTGCGTATATCTGCCCATAAGGCGCCATTGTTGAATCCAAAAGAACTTAGAATGGCTGCCCCAGGCACCGTGATATCCAGTCCATATTGTTTATCAACAAGGGTCAGTTCAACAACTTCGTTCACTATAAGCGATTCAAAGCCGTAATGGAAGATGGATAATGTTTGCAGCCAGAGTGCGCCTGCGGGCGTAGCATCATGGTTGAGCAAAAAGCCTGCAAACAAAAGGCTGAAGAGCATAACCAAGCTGCCGATGAGATTGGCAACTCCGCCATTCTTGCAAAGAATGCCAACTAAAAGACAAATTGATGCAGCTGCCAGGTTGAACAACACCAGAACCAGTATGAACTTGAAGAAATGTGCTGAGTCCGGCACTAGGCCTGTCATAGGATAAATAATGGACCCCATCAATATTGGCGGCACGATGCTAAGTGGTATAATGTCGAAAAGAACTTTGGCGGTGAAATACGTTATGGGGGCGTAATAGCCGTTGGCTCGCTCTCGAAGAAACAGGAGGCGTTCTGCGGAAAAGACTGTCAAGCTCGTAAGGGTGCTGAACCCAAATAATGCGAGAAGAAAGAAAAATAGACCCAAACGGTTTTGAAAACCGGGAATATCGTCGGTAAGCCCGTAAAAGAGATATCCCGAGAACACAGCCAGGATGATAGCTATCGCATAATGGGTAAGCATAAGCATCGGGTCTCGATACAGACTTTTCCACGTTCTCTGAGACAGAATTGTGAATTGGCCCCAGTACCCGATCCGCGCATAGCCTCGACCCACAGCACGAGCATTGATATTCGGCCCCTCAGGACTGTAACTGTTGCTGTTTGGCCCATTGGCCTCAGATGCGGCTGCTACTGCTTGCTGAATTTCACATTGTATATTTTCAGCTATACCAGAGTGTGTGAAGGCATGAGTCATTAAATCGAGATCAGTACCAGAAGTGGCTGAAGGAGGAAGATCGTGGACGTCATCCCTTGACTGTGACGGTATGGTGTTTGACGGGTTCACTTGCAATTTGTAATTTCCGTAATTTTCTGCACCAGCGTCCGAAGAAGAGGCTGTATCGACAGTATGCTTCCGGCGAGTGAAGAGTTCGCGTTCTTGCCGGTGCCGAATCGAGTCTTTCCGGGAATGCTTCGGCCGAGACGATGCTGATGTTTCCCCAAGACTTTCCTCTCCGATGCTATTGCCTGATATACTGGCAATCGACTTAACGGCCTTGGTGCTGCTAGGAGCGAGACTGGCAACATCTGCAACGACAGCCCCATCATCGAGCGATGTTCTACGACCAGCGTGCATGGTCAGATCGACAAGGTAATCTGCTATGTTGAAGCCTGGTGGGCACTCGTAGCCGATTGAATCAAAATATGACTGGCATTGCGTGAACGGGCCGGAGAACACTGCTTTACCCTGAGCCAACAGGACTAGTCGATCAAAGAGGGCAACAATATTAGACCGTGGTTGATGAATGGTGAAGATTACAGTTCGTTGGTAGTTTTTAGCCAACGTCACCAAGCATTCAATAACGTTATACGCATTGAAAGCATCCAAGCCGCTCGTAGGTTCATCAAGAAAGAGGATAGATGGACTTGTGACAAGTTCGCAAGCGATGCCAACGCGGCGCTTCTCACCACCGGAGATGCCGCGCCCTTTACCCTCTTCGGAACCAATCAAGAAGTTGCGAATGTGGTAGATGCCAAGTTCCTTCTCAACGTCAATTACTCTCTGCTCTTTGACCGCACGGCTCATATCGCGAGGTAATCTCAGTAGAGCACTGTTCAAGATCGTCTCGTGGACCGTCAGTGTTGAAAGCATCGTATCTTCCTGGTCAACGAAGCCAACAACTTTTTTGTACTCTGAGTCACTGACTTTCTCTCCATTCACGTAGAAATTCCCCTCGATGAAGCCGCGCTTATTTTTCCGCGCCAAAATATCGAGAAATGTAGTCTTCCCCGCGCCAGAAGCACCCATGATTGCAGTAACTTCGCCGGGATGGCAAATTCCCTGAATATCACTTAATATTGTCTTGCCGTTGAGCTGGTATGCAACTTTGTCAAAATATAATGTCGCGGGTTTATGTTCAGCCATTAATCTGGTGGCTTCGTCATCTGAATCATCGAGGCGGATCGCCCCGTATCTCAACTTGCGGCGTGACAAGAACCAGGTGGCAACAATTATAGCCACCACGAAGAGTGCGCAGATTGCAATAACACCGGCAATAAGAGGCGTGTTAATTTGCTTCACTGGTCTCGTGTAACCAGGAACTTGCGTTTCGTGTAGACACTCGCCGGCTTGGCAATCAAGGAGAATACTGGAGTCACCAATAAGACTGCGAATCAAATTGTCCATCTCAGGTTCTGTAAAGGCGCACTCGTGAGCACCGCCATTTTTCTGGCTGCACTCAAAGCCACCTGGTCCGCGAATTGCTTGGTCAAGAAACTCGCTCAGATCGATGGAACCGTCTTTCCCGCAGAGCATTCGTTCTGATATACAGCTGCATTGTATTTTATCGCATTTGTACGAAGTCGTATTCGCGGACTCGCCGAATTCAGCATTTGATTCGCAGTCGCTCAAATGACAATAAAACGACTCGATGGCGTCAACCCAGACTGGTTGTCTGCACGTTAGTGACCGAGTCCCATGCTCGCCTCAAATTGAAGGAGACTGCTTACATTGAAAATCGCAAGTTCCTTGATCTTTTTGACATGTGAAGGTGACCTCTGGTCTTTGTTCACCGAGGAGATCAGTGATTTTTCTGTTTGTCACTTTACAAATCTGGTGATTTTGGTTGACAACCTCTCCGTTCTTGTAGCAGACGCCGCCGGAGCCGGTTCCTACAAGCGCATTGCATGCTTCATTTTCGATGCACACGTTGCAATTTATTCCAGCCCAGCCCTTGTCGCAATCGCACGTGCTACCGGATCGCATTGGCCTGTCTCGACCTCTGGCCAACGAGCCACACACTGTAGAAGTCCGTCGTTAGAAAATATTCAGACTGGACAAGAAGCGTAATTGATATGGTAGCGATAACAGGAACATACAAGGTTGAAGGCAATCGTCACCACCGAAACCCTCCGGACAGTCGCATTTCCCGTTGAATTCGTTGCAACCAGCATATTGAGCACAGACGTGAGATGGCAAGAGGCAGTTGAAGCTAACAGTCCCAGGTAAGCGATGGTTGTTCGCTGTGATTCTGGACCTTGAACTCACCAAGGAGGGCAGTTGCCGGGTCTCTCGTCCATCAATGATAGCTTGGCTCGCAGGATATCGACGTTTTGGTATGTTGAATTCATTGCGGCCGTCGCCAGAAGTGGAATACACCAAAGACCACCCGCAATCAGGCAACTTCGGCCTGATAAAACCATTGCGGAATAAGGAGATGCCAAATGCTTGCGGCAGGAAGGTATGTTTACGTGGCTTGAGATGTTGATGACATGGAGGCAGATGACAACACCGGTTTCGTGACGTCGCCCCGTGTTGTAGGTAGAAGTGGGCCAGCCATTTGTTCCAGGTTGCTGAGCTCAGCTTCGAGAAAAGGCTGGCTGCACAATGCAACCAACGGACGCTACTGCATTAACAGCAGGTAGTCACCAGCTGCAGGCAGGTAGGTGGGGCATATGGTAACCAGCATATGGAGGAAGGTAACCATGTTACAAGTTATATTGATATCACAAGCGAGGTGCATATTCTAGAATCTCTATCGGAAGCTCTCAATTATGACGTTCATCACCACTACTCGACCCTGACACGGACAGGCTCAGTACTACGAGGAAAACTGAACTCTCATCATATCTCGTGCCGTCTGCGTGCCGTCTGCGGTGCCTTATACTACGCCTTAGTGCTGTTATTGACGCCCTGGCGCCGCGACGCCCTCCCCAAGACAAAAGCACAGGCCCCCGCAGTGACCATAGAGTGATCAGTAACCGGTGATTCCTAAAAGTATTTAAAAGATCTCCTCGAACACTTCGTTTGGTTTGAGAAACATTCACGATTTTATATCATGGCGAAGGAAGTTGGTGATCACTCCCCTCGGACATAACGCCAAAGCAATAGTCTCGCTATCTGTCACTACCACACATCCGCACGGACGACGCGGTATTAATTTCAGTAACCACATTGACAATCTCAGCTGCAGACATGGTTCAGTTTCAACCCTTCGAAGTAGAACAGTGGATGGATACCTACGAAACCACACCGAATGTTTTAAATGTTGCTGAAACCTGCTGCTCTTCGATATCGATTGATCAACTGTCGCAATTTTCCGATGCCGATCCGGCAGTTATTCCCACGTCTGACCGGCTCACCTACGGCTCTATCCAGGGCTCCGCCACTCTGAGGCAACGAGTCGCAGAGCTTTGCAGCACAAAAGAGCGATGTGCATTAAACGGGGACCATGTCATCATCACACAAGGCGCCATCAATGCCAATTTTCTTGCCCTCTATAGTTTCATTGAGCCCGGAGATTATGTCATCTGCGTTTACCCAACATATCAGCAACTCTACTCGGTTCCAGCCAGTCTTGGAGCTGAGGTCTCACTGTACGGATTGACTGATGGTGAAGCTTACGTCCCTAACGTAAAGGCTCTGGAGGTTATAATTCAGGACAACATTAAGGCAAGTGGATTGCGCCTCCGCTAAAACTTACAATGTACCATTCACGTGTTCTAACCAGACATAGATGATCATCATCAACAATCCGAACAACCCGATTGGCTCCATAATACCAACTAAGGTCCTGGAAGACATTTCCCAGTTGGCCCAGAAGAGAAGCATCATTTTATTGTCAGATGAGGTTTATCGCCCATTGTTTCATGACGGTTGTGGCGGAACAAAAATTCCACCCTCGGCCGTTTGCTTGGATTACAGCAAAGTCATTTTCACAGGCTCTATGTCTAAGGCATTCTCGCTTGCAGGAATAAGGGTAGGATGGCTAGTATCGAGAGAAAGCAATTTTGCAAAGGCTGGCCGCTGCTCGAGACTACACCACTATAAGCGTTTCCCAATTAGACGACTACATCGCCAGCTATGCCTTGTCCGACGGCGTCAGAGAATGAATATTGGAGCGGAACATATCGCTAGCAACGGGTAACCTTGTCCATCTAAAAGCATTTGTCGAAAAACACAGCAAAATTTGTCACTGGAAGCAGCCATTCGCAGGAACCACCGCCTTCATTCAATTCCGCGTTAAAGAACAGCCCATAGACGATGTTGCCTTCTGCAAAGACGTGCTTCAGAAAGCAAATGTATTGTTATGTCCAGGGTCGCTTTGCTTCGGCGGAGGGGAAGATTTCAAAGGATTTGTTCGGGTGGGATATGTTTGCGACACTTCTGTACTACAAGAAGCATTGAGAAAGCTGGATGCTTATATTACAAGTTATATTGAAGACAAAACCTAACCATCATGATCGATGCTATGAATCGAGACGTTTCATCAGCCATAGTTCCAATGTTAAATGAACAGGAAATAGATGCTACCGACGAGGTCACACCTGCTCTTAATGGAAGTGTTATAGCTTGACCATTTGTTATTACACGTCTCGCAGCCATGAGGATACAGTGAGAGCTCATATGTTGTCCAGAATGTCCTTGGGCGATGAATGTTTGCGATCTTCCATTTCCGGCTTTTGACTGACGTGAACACCCTATGTGAGGTCGAACTCCTCTAATACAGGCCAATTGTCGGTTATTTGACGTATTACTGGAACACAGCACAGCAACCAGATGAAGACGGTGAGCAGCGGTCAGGCTATCCGCTGCCATCATATGCTTCGATACTTCTTCGCATATCCACTCTTCCACGCCACCGTTCTTGAACCACCTTGCGCAAAATGATTGCAAATCAACGAAAGCTTTATTTTTTCGCAGCAGGTATCAAAATTGGTTAGATGTCCATACGATACATCACGAACTATAGCAGAGACGAGAATTATGATGGCTCATCACAATGCTCAGTGGTATTTCTAGAATTTCGCACGTAGCTTACCAGTGAGAGCTTCGCAGATAATCTGACCCAAGAAAAAAAAAAAAGAAGCTACATATCTTCAAGACCTTCCAGATTACAACGTACGGTATCAAGACATGTGCATAAGCTTGGTAAGATTTACAGGATTTCGAGCGAGATTGCAGACCACCTATGGTCATAGCATTGCAAAGGTTGTTTTATACCCTCGTGGCTTGGTGGAGGTGTGGGGAGGCTTGTATTGAAGGCGTGGGGTATGACATGTCGTTACCTGGTCAAACCAGTGATGACGTTTTCGGCACCCGGTTTGCCGGTCTCAGAAATCTGGCGCCTGCCAGAGGCTGAACTTACACCAGTCAAGTTCTTCCCGTCTCATGATAGCGCCAGCGTAGACACACAATAGGTATCATTCCAGCTGGGCAGCTATTAGCCTGAGGATGTCACTTCTTCAGTCAACATGCTTCGGCCCCATTCAATGAGTCTGGACAACACCTGAGAGTCTTTTGTCACATCAAATGTCAACCTTTTCAACATACTTGGCTCCTCCTTGCTCTTGCCGTTGAATGCAGCCAACCCTCGAGCTCGAAAGCAAATTGTGTGGCTGACTTGGTTTGCAAAATTGCAAACCATGTCTTATTCCAGGTCCATGATGAACTTCGCGATCTCCATTTGGTACATGTCGCAATTATTGGTGGCTTGGCTGCCTGTCGCATCGGCCCAGGTGGTTCAATGGGAAATCCAGAGACAGCCTTTCGCAAGGACACTACATCGTCGAGGTATGGACGTTGTCCAGTCCAATATTTCGAACGAACGGGCCCAAGGTGGGTATTTTGCAGCTGTCGAGGTGGGAACTCCGGGCCAGAAGCTTGCTCTGCAGCTTGACACAGGTAGCAGTGATGTATGGGTTCCATCAAGCCAAGCCGCCATCTGCGTCAATGCAGTCCAAGGAGGATGTCAACTTGGAGCGTGTAGGTCAAATTAAGTATTACCTGTGGAAGACTAGGCGTATTATAGACTAATATCATTCATGTAGTCCACGTAGAGCGATCCAGTACTTTCCGAGTTATCATAGAAAACGGCTTTGACGTATCGTACCAAGACAATAGTTCATCAACAGGTGACTATTTCTCGGACCGTTTCCAAATTGCTTCAACCACGATAAGTAACTTTACAATGGGCTTGGGAAAACAAACAGATGTCTCTGGTTTGATCGGTATAGGCTACGCGACCAATGAAGCATCCACAGACGCGACACAAAGTAGCTACCCAGACTTACCGATAGCTATGGAACGGGCTAAAGCAGTCAATTCTGTTGCATACAGTCTATGGTTGAACGACCTAGGGGCTAGCAGTGGTAACATCCTATTTGGTGGAGTCGATACGGCGAAGTACATCGGGAACCTGACAAGAATTCCAATCCTGCCAGATAGCGAAACGGACAGATTCGTCCATTTCGCGGTGTCACTCTTTGCTTTAGAAGCTGAAAGTCCAACCGGAAGTGATACATTGACTTCAGGCGAATCGCCGTTGAATGTCATATTGGATTCTGGAACGACGCTAATATATCTCCCCCAGGCACTCGCAGCACGCGTGTGGGATGAAGTTGGCGCCACATACGACCCTCAATTCCAAGAGGCTATCATCCCATGCTCGTACGCCAAACATCATGGCCACTTTTCCTTCACTTTCTCGGGACCTGCTGGTCCCCGTGTGAATATCACGATGGATGAACTTGTACTAAGCTTAACTGGCGGGGAGCCTCCCAAATTTTCGACTGGTCCCTATCGCGGGCAAGCTGCATGTCAATTTGGCATTCAGAACTCAACTAATGCTCCATATCTGTTGGGCGACACATTCTTACGGTCGGCGTATGTCGTGTACGATTTGATAAACAATGAAGTGGGAATTGCAGCAACTGATTTCAATACTACGAAGTCGAATATCATCGCATTTCCGAGCTACGGTGCAAGTATTCCTTCTGCAATACAGTTGGTACATGACAACAATACACAGCTACAACCACGACCTACGCAAAGTGGCCTTTCTGCTGCAAAAGGGTTTCAAGCCGATAGCAGTGGGCCATCGCTTCGAATTTGGCTACCTTACAGAACAAGACTTGTGGGCATGACGATCTTACTTACCTCCCTTATCGTCTAGACGATTCGCGATTTATGCGTCATGGCAGGCTCGAATCTCATTGGCCATTGAACAGCGCACGTTTTATTGTGAGGTACCATAACGATGACATATCGAGTCAAGTTGTTCGCTGACGGCTGATCTAGCTGTTTTTTGAGTGTCTATGTATACTTCGAGATGATTCGAGGGATCGATGAGAGTCTCGCGCGTTTACACAAGCATTTGCGATCTTCAGCGTTTAAATTGTACCTCGACAACTCTCGTCTCTTAGAGTCGTTCTTATAATTCAGTTCGACGACTTGTTTTGCCATTTGCGCGGCTGCTTAAATAAACATGTAGTAGCCAGTAGCTACGATTCATTTGATCTTTACGAGCTGCAATAAATTAAGATTGCTACTTCAAAGTTTGCCGTACTTACTAGCCGACCTCAAATATCGCCCTGTGCCCTGACCTCTAAATGTAGTAGAAGGCTATGCATATATATGTCATTCGGACCGGTCAAAAAGCACACTGATAAGGAAGATATTGGATACGCTGTTCTGTCTACGTCAATTGTACCTTTCGTGCATTCACTTCAAAGCTACTACAGCGCGAGAATGACGACATTAAACAGCAAAGTGTCAAAGACTCCACAGCACGATGCAGTTCACAGAATGACTCACCAAGATGCCCCATTGAGATATAGCTGACAGCACAGATTGTCCAATCAACGAAAATGGGGCAATTGGGGATTTGTCCTGTACATAACGATTGTGCTCTGCGACGATTTCAGCTAGCATAGGTGGACACTGTCACGCCCGAGGTGTCCATTTGAGCCGGCAAACAGGCGAAGCCAGAATGCGTCAATTAAGGCAGCCAGAAGCCGTGTGTCCTGGAGACGGTGAAGCCATTGGTCCAATTATTTTACTTACTGTCCTCAATTGTGCAAAATTTAACTCGGAAGTTGATCACAGCGATGGTCCAACTGTTTCATGGAATACTATTGGGCAGCGTCATATTCGAGCTGTATCAGCAGAGAAACTCCTCTCATTCCGTCTTAATTTTCACGGCAGCAGGTCAATAACTCCGTAGTGGAAATTCCGTGGAAGGCTTGTTGTCTTTAATCGTAAATCAACTTGGCCAGGGTGCTGCGTCATGCACTCCACGCCAGTACTTTGTAGGCACGATGGGAGCACCAGTATTACGGTTGTATATACCTGAAGAAATAAAGGTATAAGCATATATAATAATATTTTGTTGAGACATCAGTATACTTATATACTTCATATGTTTCAAAATAAAAATATTGTGAGCTTGTTATAGCTTGGCCAAAATACTTTTGGTTGGCCACTATCTGTGGGTTCAAGGCTCAGCGGATAGTGGGGTACTTACATCGAGGCACTGTCCAATCATGGGTTACTAATTTTTCATTCTTCCACGAAACCACGTGAGGTCGCGATTTTGGCTATGAGCTAGAGACCCTGGAGGGAAAAAAGTTTGAATTGTTTCGTTCGTGTCCCCTGGCCATGTCTCGCCAGCGCCTTTCGTTATGAGCATTACAGGAGCAGCCAGATGGCTCAATTGCCTTCGTCCAGCTTCCCCATGGAAGCACCCGCAACACGTCAACGCTAGGCTGTCTCTGGCCGCCTGTACTATACGGTCATTCAGCCAAAGTCCATTGCGATATGCGAGCGCCGCTCAAGAAGCGTAAGATGACACCTCGAGCAACTATGTCAATTAGCACCACTCATCTTTCAACGCGCTGCTAATGCTATTCGATGGTTTCAGGCTCAAAAAGGCTCAGGAAGATGCAGCTAGCCTGACCCCCGAATATGTCGAAGCGAACATGGCGCCTGAAGAGACCCAGAGACTATCCAGAGTTCGAAATATCGGTATAGCGGTTAGGTCGAATCTTTCCTTGGCTCCTCGACTGCGTCATCTAATATGCTATCACAGGCTCACATCGATAACGGTAAAACCACTGTAACGGAACGTGTCCTCTTCTATACTGGTCGAATCAAGGCAATCCATGAGGTGCGAGGCAAAGATGCTGTTGGCGCAAAGATGGATTCTATGGAACTTGAAAGGGAAAAAGGAATCACTATTCAATCCGCAGCGACATTCTGTGACTGGAAGAAGACGGAGAATGAGACCGAAGAAACTTATCACTTCAACTTGATCGACACGCCAGGGCATATCGACTTCACAATTGAGGTAGAGCGTGCCCTTCGTGTCCTTGATGGCGCTGTCATGATTCTGTGTGCTGTGAGTGGAGTGCAGTCACAGACAACCACAGTGGACCGTCAAATGAAGCGATATAATGTACCCCGAATTTCTTTCGTCAACAAAATGGACCGAATGGGCGCGAACCCGTGGAAAGCCGTGGAGCAAATCAACTCTAAACTCAAAATGCCTGCCGCTGCCATTCAGATTCCTATTGGATCCGAGGATGAGTTTAAAGGCGTTGTCGACTTGATCGAGATGAAGGCTCTGTACTTTGAAGGACCTAGAGGAACGAAGGTTCGGGCGGTCGACACGATCCCTGCCAATCTTAAAAGTCTCGCCGCGGAAAAACGTCAGGTATTGATTGAAAAGTTGGCCGACGTTGACGACGAGATTGCCGAAATTTTCTTAGAAGAGCAGGAACCAACGAATCACCAAATCAAAGCAGCCATTCGTCGCGCTACCATCGCCCGTAACTTTTCTCCTGTTCTTATGGGCTCTGCTCTAGCCGACAAAGGAATCCAGCCAATGCTGGATGCTGTCTGTGATTACTTACCAAATCCATCCCAGATAGAAAACACGGCTCTCGACAAATCCAAAGACGAGAAACAGGTCAAACTGGTCCCTTACAACTCCTTACCTTTTGTTGGATTGGCCTTTAAGCTGGAAGAGAACAACTATGGTCAACTGACTTACATTCGTGTTTATCAAGGTACACTTACCAAGGGGACATACCTTTTCAACTCCAGAACGGACAAAAAAGTTCGCATTCCCCGAATCGTACGCATGCACTCCAACGAAATGGAAGACGTATCTGAAGTTGGAGCTGGAGAAATTTGCGCTGTATTTGGCGTCGATTGTGCATCGGGCGATACTTTCACCGATGGTGGCTTGCCGTACACCATGTCATCGATGTTCGTACCTGATGCGGTGATGTCTCTCTCGATTCGGCCGAAGCGCACTGCAGATGCGGACAATTTCAGCAAGGCTATGAACAGGTTTCAGCGTGAGGATCCGACATTCCGAGTCCATGTTGACCCTGAGAGCGAGGAGACAATTATCTCAGGGATGGGCGAATTGCACCTCGAAGTATGCGTCGAGCGTCTGAAACGAGAGTACAAGACTGCCTGCATAACCGGTCAGCCCAGAGTCGCCTACCGAGAGACCATCTCACGGCGAGCTAATTTTGATTACCTTCTTCGCCGTCAAAGCGGAGGTCCTGGTGACTTCGCTCGTGTAGCTGGATGGATTGAACCCAATGAGAACGCGGAAGACAATCACTATGAAAGTCAGGTTGTTGGCGGACACATTCCCGACAAGTTTTTGACAGCCTGCGCCAAGGGCTTTGATTTGGCATGCGAGAAAGGGCCGCTTTTGGGTCACAGAGTCATAGGGACCAAAATGATCATCAATGATGGTGCTACTCACGTTACTGACTCGTCTGATTATGCATTTAGCCTGGCAACCCAGATGGCATTCCGAAAGGCGTTCAATGACGCAGGCGGCCAAGTCCTGGAACCATTGATGAAAACGACCATTACCGCTCCAAATGAGTTTCAAGGCAACATACTTATGCTCATGAACAAGAGGAACGCCACCATTCATGACACCGAGATAGGCAGCGAAGAATTCACTTTGATCTGTGACTGTAGCTTAAATGCTATGTTCGGCTTCAGCTCGCAACTGAGAGCCGCAACTCAAGGCAAAGGAGAGTTTAGCATGGAATTCAGCCATTACGCTCCGGCACCACCTCATTTGCAGTAAGTGATACAAGCGTTATATTTAGTTCTAAATTTGGTTTACTAACTGGCATATAGAAAAGAACTTGTTGCCAAATATGAGGCAGAACTTGAGGCGAAAAGAACAAAATAATGATGAACCAGGTGGCGTAATCTGACCTGACGTCCATTCGACACCGAATAACTATCTCCGGCGTCATTCTGTATAGCACACGTGTATAATAGCTATTTTCAATAGAGCCGTGACTTGGCAACACCATCACTATTTCGTCGCTCTGCATTGTGATTCTACAGAAGATATAATCAGAACCCCAAGATGCAATATTGTTGATACAACTACCTCGCTCATCAACGGCGAACCAACACAGCATACTGTGACGTTAGGATCACTATTTAATTCAATGTTAACTCGAGCCAGGAAGTATTCAGTAGGACAAGAAATGTTCATTGGCCAAGACGCGAGAAGTCGCATTGATCACGAATGAGAAAGTAGAACTACCTGATTTACACTGCTGTGAGACGATAATGTCCCTCTGACTTGTGAACAGACCGCGTTGTGAGATAAATCACTTCCAATGATATTATAAAGCAGAGCGTTCTGCCAGTAGCTGAAAGTGCATGCAGGTATTTGCAACGAATTGGGTGCTGCAACATGTATATTATCTTGCAAAAAACCAAGCGCATGGATCTATTTACAATTTTTTAAGGATGTCCTCGACGACCTGCTCAGTTGTAGCCGAACCTCCTAGGTCTGGGCTCAGCAGCTTGCCTTCTTCGAGGTTTGCGTCGACCGCTGCATAGATTTTCGCAGCCGCCGCTGGCTCCTCGAGAAACTCCAACATGAGGGCTGCGCTTCTCAAAGTGGCGATTGGGTTCGCGATACCCTTCCCCATAATGTCAGACGCGCTTCCATGGCAGGGTTCTCCGATGGCAAAACCTTCACCAACATTTGCACTGGGTACAAGTCCGAGACTGCCAACTAGGGCTGCAGCACCATCCGACAAAATGTCTCCATAGAGGTTCGGGGCAACAATAACATCATAATCCTCTGGTTGGCGGAATAGTTTATAGACCATGGAGTCCACAATCTGCTCTTCTACTTTCACGAAGGCGTACTTCGGATCAGAAAGCGCCTTCTTAGAAGCCTCACGGAACAGACCATCCGTTTGAGACAAAACGTTGGATTTGTGTGTGATGGTGACGACCGGTTCCTTGTGGATACTAGAAGTCCCCGATTCCCGAAGTTTGTGGCGGCGGACAGCAATGTCTCCGGCCATGGCGGCGATCCGGAAAGACGCTTTTTCAGATATTCGTTTGATGGCTTCGGCTACCTTGCCGTCCGGTCCCTCTGTCGTCTTTTCCTGTTTGACGTACAAATCTTCTGTGTTTTCACGGACGATTACCATGTCGATCGGCTTGGGGGCATTCATGACCGTTTTTACAGGGCGAACGTTGGCGTAGAGATCAAGACGTTTGCGAAGTGCGACAATTGGCGAAGAGTAGCCTTTGACGGCATGAGTAGGGGAGCTCACGGCTCCGAAAAGAGCTCCGTCGCACTCATTACGCAATACATCGACCGTGGCATCGGGCAAGGCGTTGCCAGTTTGTTCGAATGTTTCGAAGCCCGCTTTGAGGTTAACGAAGTCGAACTTCAGGTTAAGGTAGCTAGGCAAGGCTTCTAGGACACGACGACCAGCTGGTATCACCTCCTTGCCAATGCCGTCGCCCGGTATGAGACCTGTCATGTAACTCTGACTTCAGCATAACGTTCATCTCGATTTGCTAAGTGTGGGTTGTTTTCATGTGGACACATGCTTGTCAACTTTTTCGACGGCACGAAGTTGTTCTCTCTTACCAATTCTTAGAGTACGAACAGACATGGTTGCGAGCAATTGATCTGAGGGAGTAAACAATACTGGCAAGGGCACTGTATCAACACAATGGGGATGAGGCTTTTAGATATATGCGTCGGCAGCTGACGTGAGGCGAGCCGAGAATCGGAGATTGGAGGTCATTTTCACGAAATATTACTTTAGCGCAGGAGCTTGTTGGATACACGTGGGGCGATCCCTTTTCAGCCCGATTAATCGTGCAGGGTATCCCAACCATAACCGAACTGGGTCCTATGCAGAGTCGATTAAGCTACGTAAATAATAATCAGCTGTATGTAGCTTGTGGCCGTGGCTCGATCATTCTAAGGGAGCAAGCTGGGGAAGTACCCGTGGAACGAGCATTTTCCCTGGCTCACACAAACATGTCATTGCATTGCGACTTATACACTAATTCCCTGACATCTGCCTCGACGTAGTACTAGAAGGTTGTGCGTGATCGGTTTTGGTTCGTTCAGCAAATGCATCACTGACGAGCTGGCGTGTATTGACCTAGGCATGGCATCAGATTACGACGATATGGCAGTCAGAAACGAGTAGATGCAAAGTTTTGACTCTAAAATGCAAAGTCTCTGATGAGGCTCATACATAATGGTGAAAGCGCCTCTTTTTGCTCGGAACCTGGCTGGGGCACACACTTCTTCCTCACCACCAACCAGCCTGGTGAGTTTGAGCGGGTGTGCCTCCCTGGGTCGATAATTCATGGTCGAAAGTACAGATACACATTTTTTTAAAATAAGATATACCTCCAGGCACACTATATTATTTCTGTAGACATATGCAGAATGATACTGAATCATAGAATGGCGTGTATGTTGTCGAGTATGGTCCCGAATATTTCGGATCATGAAGATACAAGTTAACATTGCAATGTATTTGCGTTGTGCATATTGATGTGAGCAAATTTTTGGGCGCTTCTGACCCGCGATGTACAGAGATGCATTGCCAGACTGCTGTCATGCTTAAGAGGTTCCATGCAACAGTATGTCGGCAGGCACAATTCCAATCAGCCCACACTGAAACGCCAGAAAGTAAAACCTGGCTGGGAAATCCTCAGGACTTTTTGACCCATATCGGTATTGAGGATACAGCAGAGAGGGTACCGGTTAAGGGTATGCATATGTTTAAAGATGCGCTCCCGTTCCCGGCTGATTTAGTTGACCTCTCTCTCAGTGGTATAAGGGCAGACACACGTACAACCCAAAATTGTCTTGGGCGTTGGCGTTACTTCTCGACTCAAATTTTGGCTCAGGGGGTGAAGGGGTTAAATTCAATGCGACTTGGGATGTAATCAGACCCATGTACTGGCGACCCCTGCCAGCCGCAACGTACAAAGGTACACGACACGCTTGAAAGGGGGCTCAAAGTGGTTGGCGCTAGTTTCAACACATGCACCTCAAACGAATCACCTGCGAGTGCAAGCACTGTGGTAGTCGCTGCGCAGTTGCAATGCCTCATAAATTGTCTTTGTTTTCACCTCGAAGGCCTCATCGTGTCAATTTTATTGTTTGAGCGTGCATCATTCATTCTCCACTGGTTCCTAGCGCGCCTCCCGCTTGACCGCACTGCAAATACCGAATATGAGCCAGGTCAAGAATCTACGAGCCATGTTCGAGAACAAGGGCGACGCGAGCTCCCCCGATAGAGGGAGATCTCCCGGCATATCGCCCTCGAGAAGACAAGTTGGAGGTGAGCCTTAGACCGCGAATCTAACAGATGCATTCTCGTCACTGGAGCTTGGCAATCTATGATACTTCATGTGCCTTTTGCGTGCGTTCTCACGCTCCTTGTGAAGAGAGATCAATGCAGAGACCTCTTCGAAGCTTTTCAGACATCGACTGACCAAAGTTAACACGAGCAGGTGCTAGCTCCAGTGGCTCACCTCGACCACTTTCGAAGGTTCGTACGAACTTTGTCGCTGTCGAGAAGGATGGTCGCATAGGCTTGAAGCGAGACGAAAGCGGCGAATCAAGGCTTTCAAGTACAGAAGCCCCAGACATCGAAAGACCCCATCTTCCCCGTCAGAAAACCAACACCACGTCACCCGAAAATACAATAGAGATGCTGAGAAAAGAACATGCTCTCTCCAACAATGCAAAAGCAATTACAGCAACTCCAAGTTCTCAAGGATCAAAGGGTGCTGGAGTTGATGTGACAGATACACCTACACCGAGGCCAGAACTTGACCGGGTGTATGACACTACATCCTCTCACATAAAGGCGAACGAGACCACGGATTTGCCTCACGCAAAGACTCATATGTTGGATAATGCGTCGAACATCCACAGCGTTGGGGATACTAGTCAGTCGACCTCTTCCTTAACAGAAACGGGCAGAGCTACCGGACTGGAAAAGTCGCCTGCTTTGTCGAATATTCCAGAACCGAAAGCTGCCACCCGAAGGGTACCAAACAACAAGGTACCCCGTGACAAGCCAAAAATCACTTCGACAGGGGCCAGCACATTTGCCAAAGCGGATGTTGCTCCATCAGAAACTACAAGTAGACGTCGACCGGTCGGTTCCAGACATCAACAGAGTGATAACGGATTCTCGAAACCGAAGCCAAAATCACCCACGAAACCAGCTCGTCTTCCACCATCTTTGACAGCACCAACAGCTTCTTCATTCTCGAAGACCACCGATTCACAGCCGTCGAAACAACGCCACAATGGCAACCGGTCTACCCCATCAACCATGTCCCAGCCCTTGCTGAAGTCCAGCTCCAGCTCGTTCCCTTCCACTGGTCGGCCCAAGCGACCAGGTTCTACTACTTCAGGCTCCAGACCCAGCCTAGGACCTCCTCCCAGCAAAGCCATGTCACCAGTGACAAGCAAAAGATCGAGTAATGTCGACGAAAGCTTTCTAGCCCGTATGATGCGCCCAACTCAGTCATCTGCTTCGAAGTTAGCGGAGAAGGTGTCCGTCACGCCACTAAGGACAAGTCAACGCCCCGGAAGAATTCACCTTCCAGGCTCTTCAGATCGGGCACCCGCGAGGTCTGTTAGCAGCAGAGGCTCGCATATCAGTAAACAGGCGCCCGCGACTCAGCCCATAGACGACTCTTCCACCCTAGTCCATGCTATTCCTGCTGTAGCCGGGATCTCAGAATCGGAAGGCACCTCGCAGCACGAATCCCTGATAATATTGAACAAAGGGAATGATTTGCCTGGAATGATTGCGAGTGGTTCAGAGAAACCACAAACACGAGCAGATGTATCAGTCAACCAAACAGATTCCGACATAAATTCCCCGGCAGATGGGCGAGGTGACCACGAGAAGTCGTCATACGACCAAAGTACTGTTCAAGAGGAAGATCCCAATTCCATCCCCGAACGTGAAATGCTTCGGGTGGATCAATGGACAGGAGATGCTAAGTTAGGTCGCCCAGTGAACTAGGCTGAGCTTCATCAAGTCACAGGTGTCTCTTCCGACTTGAATGCATCCGTCAATGACCGCCGCTTGGAGCTCGACCAGGCGGTACAAGCGACTGAGGTCGACCAGCCTACAACCGAATCGCCCACGCATGACGGCCTTGCAGTTACCAATCCATTACTCGGCTCGACACTCCCTATCGAGCTTGATAAGGCAACCTCAATATTAACTGATGCGACTTTATCGAGTCCTCAAACCGGAAACGACGTCTGCGAGCCCTCAATCTCCGTACCACAGATCTCTGGCATCCAAAGCGCAGTGGATAGTAGTCCTTCAAAAGTGTCGCAAGAGAGTGATCGCATTCCTTCGCCCAAGGTCGAAGCCGCAGCGCTAGATTTGGAGGACGCACGAGAGGACAGTTCGTCCCAACATCCTCCACAGGAACTGAACTCAGATTTGAAGGCAACAACATCTGACCAGATTGAATATGAAGGACAGACTTCTGTCGGGAATAATTAGATGCTGAAACGGTGGTGGACAGTCTCCGTGCTTTAATATATCACTCACCAACTGGGAGCGCAGTTACGTATGATCAATCAGTGATATTGGTGGTTCGGTATAGTGTTCGTATGTGCCGCAGGGAGACGATAACCCACGTTGTCAATTGCTTGATTATCCCATCTATAATGGGAGTGGCGCATTATGTAGACCTGGATTTAACTTTAATAAGATACCTTGATTTAACTCCCTGTTATAGATATAACTTTTTATGTTGATGAAATCGTAAAGGCTGAGTCATAGTATTATACACACCTAAAGTTCTAAGATTTACAGTAAACTACGAGATCTGGAAGCTCCTGTGTGACAAGTGTTGACAAGATCACGACTGTGTGACGAGGTCGGCCACGTCAACTGGTAATTGTACGCCGTCATGACACCCTACAAACAAGTACTCCGCCAACCTTCCGTGACAGTGCTTCTCTTGCTTCAAGAACGCCGCGAGATGTGGCCACGAACATGCACTCGCCTAAGTTCAGTCCTGGTACCACACCTCCTTTCAATTTAGCTGGGAAACCTCTGGTCAGTCTGCCCAGTTCCTGTATATTTGCCGTCATTAGCCTGGACGGCTTGCTAATGATCTGGGCTTTTGATAAGACTGGTTTCCCATCCCAATACTTCAACCCGAGCCATAACCTCATCTTTGCAACGTTTGCGCTGGTGACTTGCTCAGGAGCTTCTGACATCATTTGTTCCAGTGTCGGCGGATGGGGGCCGGCTCGGTAAACAGCTGAAAAAAATCCAGACCTGTGCATAGCGAGAGCAAGGTGTAGGTTGTATTTACAGTTTTGAACCGATGTTATTCCAAGGCGAGCCTTCGATGCATTCTGCAGGTGAGAGCACATATGCGCAATATTCAAAATTGAAGGCATAGCTGCGAACCCAGGAGAATGTGCAGGCCGATGTGGTCAAGTGGCAGCGCTCTTCTGCAATCGCGAAGCTCTGGAGTGATTTCTCCGAAAGCTGGTCGTCTAGTTCGTCGTCAAAATTCGATCTTAAATCCGCCTGCAGATTGCTTACATTACTATCGTTTCATGGGAGTCGAGATAGAATAAAAAAATACTTACGCTGGGAAGGCGAATTGAAACGCGCAGCAGCTGATGCTGTGTCAACGGCTCGCACAGCAGTTGCGAAGTCGCAGCCCCGGCCGTTACCCGTATGCAGAGTAGTTCAATGAATATCAAAGCTGCGCTCTTATGACCGACCTGAGAAGCAGTTTCGTCGCTCGCAAGTTGTTAATATTGGCACGTTGGATCTCTTCAATGAGGAGTCGATCAGTCTGGCTCAAAATTTAGGAGCATTAATTCTGACTAAGCTTTGGTGGCTTGGCCCACCCCTTTATGCTGGTCAGGGGTGGGCTGTTTGCCTAGGGGATCTAGGTACCTAGGTAGGTAGCGCTGGGACTGCCAGTGGACGGATACATCTGTCACACCCTCCGAGATTCGTGACCCTGAAATCAATGGTGAACGTGATGACAGGTGACCCGTCTGAGCTACATGGCCCAGGACACAACCCACAATATTCATTTCATGGTCCTACAAGCCTTTTCTTCTACTTATACAATCGCCACCAAACTGCCTCAACACCACATTCCCTACCCAATGATTAGTATCCGCTCTCCACAAATGTGTCTTTATATAAACGAGCTGAGAACTTCTAATAGATCGATTCCCAATTGACCCTTGTTTCCCATTAAAAAAAAGTCAAGTCGGTCGTGGTAGAAAAGAGAATAGAATCACGCCGAGGCAGTACCTTTGTCTCGGGATCAATGAACGCCGAAGAACCTTGACGTAGCCGATAGAAGGGACCGGCCATGACGGTATCCGTAAAACAAGAATGCCGCAGCGAAGGGGCTTGTAACAAAAGCGAGGAATACCCGCATCAGCATTGTGCCTTGATGTTCGCTCTTCTTGATAATATCACTATAGCTCTCATTGCTGAAACTGACGCGTGAGTACTTCGTTTGCCACCCAAAATTTGGGAACTTAACGCTCATATACTCTTCCAAGAACTTTCGTAACCGATATCGTTTGGATAAAACCGAAGACCTCATCTCCACATAGTTCTGGAGGGCCAATTCGTTGATTGCGTACGCATCCGGTGCTCTTACTGCTGAATACTCGGCAAGTGCCTGTGCTCTACTCGGCAAAGAAGAGGCAATTTTGTGATAGTCGTCAACGGGACTGTTGTCCTCTTGTGCCTCAACGTGCTTGTCAAGGATCGAGAACAAGATGCGAACGTCCTCCATTCCAGCGTTCATCCCCTGTCCGTAGAATGGAACCATGGCATGAGCAGCATCACCGACGATAACTCCAGAGGATGCATAATGATAAGGTCGGCATTTTAGACTAATGAGCGGCAAGTGAGGGTTTTGTTTGAAGGACGCAATTAAATTTTGCTCGGATATCAAGTCTGTTACGCCAGGGAAATTCTCGTTGAAGAATGAGGGTATTCTGCTAGGATTACTTTCGAGCTCGGCAAATTCCTTGCTTGGAAGGAAAAGAGTGCTTGTAAATGATCCGTCCTGTTGATTCGTACTTCTTGTCAGACTTGTGTTTTATGCATTCTCCTCCTCCTTTTCTTGTTCGGCATAAAGACGTTGGTTTGGATGCTCACCTCACTTGGAATAGCAATGAACATGAAGTCTTTGCCAGGCCAAATATGTAGATGATTAGGTGATATGCGAAAGCGAGCTGCCGCATTGTCTCCTGAAATCACCTCCCTTGGCTCTATGCGAAATTCGCACCACAGAGTATCAATATACTCCTGTTGATAGTCCATCCTTGTGAACTTCATTAGATGGTATCTCACTGCTGAGTGAGCCCCGTCAGCTCCAATCATGAGATCAAAAGTGATTTCGATCTCCCTAGGCCGACAGTTTGGGGTCGTGACAGTATCGCGAGCTTCGAACCATGCTCGCCGGGACCGGAAATCAGCACCGGTCAGTTTGTGATTGAAGAAAATCTTAACATTTGACATTGAGCCCAAGACATCCAGGAGATGCTTGTTTATTCCAGACCTGTCAATGGCATATATCGCCTTTTGATCAGTGAGAGATTAGTTTCATCGCTTCGAAATCGAGTCTGCAAGGAAGAACTTTACCCGGCCTTTCGCATCGTAATCTTGCGCATGTTCATATAATTTCCCTCCCGGACTTTCGCCATGAATCATCCGCCCTCGCATTGGTATTGTTCCTGCCATGATCCTCGCCAAGAGACCTGGATGGCCGGTGTGCCTAATAGCATTGATCCCGCGTTCTGAGACAGCCAGGTTGATTGATTTTGTGAAGTTCAGCGGAATTGTACCTGGATTGCGTAAATCTAGTTATGTTAGCTCGGATACCTTGGAACAATGAGCCACCAGGGTCCGTTCCGATGGATATCACAAGTGAGCACACGACCAACAGGGACATTGTACAGGGAAAGGTGTTATACTACTGCACAAAGGTAGTGGATAGAGACAGCGAACAATTCACTCAAGTTGCGTGATGGTTGTGGTCATCTATGACTACATTGAACAGCAGTAAAAAAAATCTTGCAGAACATCTAATACTCACCAGGGCGTAATTCATAAACTTCTACGTCATGACCTCTTTGCGCGGCATATAGTGCGGCCAAGGAGCCCACCGGGCCGGCACCAGCAATGACTGTTTTTCGTGGAATTGACATGACTTCGTACCCAGACGGTTGCTTTATTCCATGGGTTCAGTACGAGTCTGATGAAGCGCAAAGGGAAAAAAGAAAGGGAGTGACCTCGGTGAACTCACGGAAGAGTCTTGGTCCCTTCGATGTCGAGATATCCTGTGCGGCACGGGATGAACAGAGCGTTTTGTTTTAACAAACTGCTCATTCAAGCATCGCGTGGACCCGGTAAATTGCCTTTCGGAATTTCGCGACCAATGGCCCCACAAGAAGTCTTGCGCATGTGCATCTTTACTCAGCTTGAACTACTCTCTTGTGCCGGAACTAGAAGTGAACAGCACGACTTAAACTTGGTTTGTACAATTGCACATTACCTACTAGGTAGGTACCTCGTGAAACCCCGATTTGGCAGTAATAAGTAGCGGCAGTTCGGCTGAGCCGGATCCGTTCTATCTCATCGGGAAAATGAAAAGAGCACTTCGAAATGTCTACTATCTGTCGTTGTAACGGGCTCAAGCTTCATATCACCAAGTCTTTGTTGTGATTGCTTGAACTGTCAAAATCGCACCAGACCGAACATGAAGGACGAAGACACTAGCATGGCAAGTCCTGCGTTATTAGTAGTTCTTGGGCAGGCGCGCCTGGTTTTCACACTCCGCGGCCATGATTGCCCTGGCAAGCGGCCCCACTCCACCATGTCAAGCTGGGTTTTGTCTGAAGCATCGTCTTGGCAGAATATTCTCACGTCAGGCGCTACGTTGTGCACTACAACGCAGACCACGGTCTACTACGCAACTCTGTGACAAGAAGCTAGACTTGCAACATCTCACTCATTGGGCAAATGGCTTCCGAACCGCCGACGAAGAAGAAGAAGTGTCTCGGCGTGGATTGTGAGAATGACGCCGGCTCTCTCCAATGCCCAACTTGCCTCAAGCTCGGGGTGAAGGACAGTTTTTTCTGCTCCCAAGACTGCTTCAAGAAGAATTGGGTACGAGCCTCTCTGCTCCCATCATCTCCCAATCCTGCACCACATGCCTTCAAGGCGCTACATTTTTGTCAAGCTGGGATTTGTGAATCTGACCCGACTTCAACAATACAGAGCAATCACAAAGGCGTGCATAAAACCCAAAGTAACATCCTCCACCATATAATAGCCCCGAAAGTAATCTCACCAGATCCAGCTACAGGCTTCTACAATCCCTTCCC
>AFRD01000412.1:0-31845 GCA_000222875.2 Periglandula ipomoeae IasaF13
GTATCGTTCCCGGTATCGGTATCGGTCGCATGTGCTTCTGGATGAGCTTGGATATCGGCTATCGACTGGACTTGGTCAAGAGATGCGCCGCCTTCTGAATCGCTCAAGTCCCCTTCATCGTTCTCGTCAGATGAGGTTAGGGATCTCGCGTCGTGTTCTGGAACTTGTGGAGAAATGAAATTTTGGAAGGGGGGAGAGCTGCCATGAGTGTTATAAGAGGTCGTGTTGGTGGTGGTGGTGGTGGTGGTGGTGCCTTGTGATTTACGTCGGGCATCTGTCACAAGCATGTCAACGTTTTGGAGAACGACATTGGTGCTGTCGTGGTTGTAGTGGTCCTCGATTGGTGAGACGGCGCCGGCGCAATTCCCTTGGTTGTAAGAACCCTCTGCATCCTGTTGAGACCTGACAGTCTCGCCACCATCCTCATCCGCTGTGTTTGATGGCGAATGCATGGCAACCTCGACAAGAAGGGGGGTGAGGGCACTTAATGTATACTTGAAGTGCCTGCGCAGCGAGCACAACACCAGCTCCAGCCCACTGCGTTCCAGAGCTTGCAGCTCAAGCCAGCCTGCAGAGTCTCTAGCCAAGTACAGCCGTGGTTAGTCTGATGTGTCACAATCTGTGTTTGCTTTTTGCGACAGTCGCTACACCTCTTCCGTCTTTGTCGCGACTCCGCCTTCTGTGATAGTTCCCGTCTCGCACGGGGAGCGCCTCCCCTTGCCAGTCCAGCTATCGGTAAGTCGGATGCTGTTTTGCTTTTGCCCCTCTGCAGTTGGAAGCGAGGCGTGGATTGGGTCGGGAGGGGCTACAGCGGCCACCGCGCGTTGTCGTGCGCTAAATAACGTCTTGGCTTGGAAGCAAACGTGGCTCGGCCATTGACGAAGGACGGCAAGAGCAGCGGTAATAGCTTATGCGCAGAAGATCTTGCCAGCACCGCTGAGGAGGACTATCGTTGTTGGAGCTTTGAGCGGCGCTGCGTAGGATGAAACCGGTATGCCGCACCAGCATGGGAATCATCCGCGAGTAAGCGACCTTCGCATGAATGGAAAGGTTCAATGGCATATGTAACTTGGCATACCGCGGCAGGTTGCCTCTGTTTCTGAAGCAAGAGAAAGGGAAACTGGCTGCGCATAAATCATGATTCTGGGAGGGACTGGGTGCTAGAGAGGCTAGAAACCTATAGTTCAGTTGGTCCCGTTCGGAGTTGTGCCCCGTGGCCAATACCTGCCTCGCGATGGCCGGGCATCCCAATGATGATAATTATTATGCCAGTAGGGCGATCCACCTTGTCGCTGTCTCGAACAGACGATGATCCGCCCTGCAAAACGTTTGCTCAAGCCAGGCCAGGGTAGCGTCGAAGAGCGCGCTAGTAACGGTGGTCAGATGTCTGCTCGGTGCCTGCAAAACCGTACCAGACGGGACGAATAACAGATCACAGGTGACGGTGCAAGTCTGCAGGAAAGCAAAAGGCCTGTCCTGGTCAACCAAAGTTAAGTAGGGCGCAATGGCTGCAACTCCTACCTCGGTGACAATGCAATCACGGGGGTTGCTCTTATCGAGTGTTGCCGTCAGCAGGACAATCTCCCAATATTGCCCTATTTCGGGGCTGAACGGGACACTCTGTGGGAAGGCGTGAGGTTCAGGCCGTTTTCCGTGGAGCACGGTGTCGAAGGCTTCTCTGAGCTCCTGGTCCGTCCTTTTGGTTGGCAGAACAGGTTTGATGGATTCCTGAAGACGGATTGCGCACAGAAAAGAGACAAGGCCCGTCTATCGTTTCGGCTCGTGTGATCTGCTCATCATTTTGTCTTCTGGATGTTGATGTCCTCACTATGCGGGCAAGTGCCATGGACCATACAGACAGCAGCTGGAAACAGCCCCAACCTCGAGATCAGCCCAGTCGCCAGCTGTTGCCGCACTTTCATTTCGCTTTCGGCAGACTGCCTAATGATGCCATGAATCATTCTTAGTTTTGACTTGATTTCCCTTGTTTCAGTCTCTTTCTTCCAACTCTCTATCGCAGCAAAATGTAATCGAGAATGTCTGGCTGGTAAGTTCTGCTCATCCTTGCCCAGATGTCCTTTATGACTGTGCTCATGTTCCGTATGTGCTCATAACGAAGCAGGGATGGCATTGCAACCTCCTCCAAGTCCCTAATATACCGATTTTCGTTAGCTATCAGCTGTGTTTGTTCTAGCAGCACAGCATCACAATGCCCGAATGGTAAGGGCTTGCTCTGACTCTTACGCAACGAGGACAGCTATTCCTCCACGCAAACCACATGCTACTGTAGGCGCGATCTGTTTGGGCCCTAGTCAAGCTGACTCTAACACAACGGCTGTGGCTCCTACAGGCCGCTCAATGCCAATCACAGCACTAAAACGCCGGCCCGACAGGAGAGTGACGTCGTTCGCGGACTGCGGGACTTCCCCAGGCATGCGCGTCGTACCCATCCAGAATCAGCCTCTTTGATCTTAAGAGATTTACAAAATTTCTTCGCAAAATCTATCCATGGGTGCGGCTCTTCGAATACATTCTGCAAAGAGGCATCACATCATTGCCCCGTCTTGTTTGAAACATGTTTTCCCGGGGCTTTTTGCGCACGATCTGGACGCTTACTCTGCAGGAATGGCCAGGCTTTAGCGGTCCTCGAAGAGTTCTCGACGGCCGCCAAACGTCACGAAAAAGCTCTCAAGGATGTTTGTGAGCTTGCGCCCCGAGCTGACGGATTTGCTAGCTGGTTTGTGCTCGTCCGTCTTTTGTGATAGATGATCTATTGCTTCGTACCCTTGCTAAGCTATCCCTCGCCCCACACTCTTCGTCTCCTTCATGACCTTCACGGCCCGCTCACTGGGGTATTGACTTGGCTTCTCCACTCCATCAGACACCCGTTGAACCTCACACACTCACCTCAGATGCTCCTTCAGCGTTGCACTCAGATGTTCCAGGGTCTTTCGAGACAAGTTGTTGATGATGGCAGGTGGCATCTTCGGAATCGCTACTTCACCGTAAAAGATTTCGACTGCTGCTGCTGTGAGGCAAAGCAAAGCTGCGGATGCACTACTGCACATTTTCTCTTCAGAGGCTGTGGTAACAGTCCTGGCTTACAACGCAAGACTTCGGATAGAGGATCGCGGTGTTAAACTCACGACTCACCAACCAAACTTGAGGTTTATTGAATACGTCGGCGACAGTGGTCAGAGCTGTATGCAATCCCGGGTGGCAGAGTCAATTCATTATTCCCTCATATCCCCGCGTAAGAGAATGCGCTTGACTAGGTCATCGTCCTAATGTCTCTACTGGTACATGGCAGTGATTGGTTCATGCTCTTAGCAGCGGTCGTATGTCTCTCATTGAGTCTGAGTAATGATCAATCACGAAGACAAGAGTCGCCGCGGAGGTTTTTCCCGTAGATTCACGAAATCTCTGGCCAGATTCGATCATTGACCTTTTTCTGGTCGAATAGCGATTGGTTGGCAGACCTCGATCCTTTGCTGCGACAGCACTCCGCTCAATGCCGAGATGCGGCCAAAGCGACACAGATTCAATCCAGCAACGAGGATGCATTTATTCATTCAATTGTGAGTTTCAGCTTGTTCTACGCCCCCCGCCCCCTTTCTAAGAAGCTGGAGGCTGCAGCAATATCTGACACATTCCAGATATAATTTCGTAACGAAGAATATCACCAAAACCAGAGTTAATGAGTGACAGGTCTCCTTGTGTTTAGTCAATTTCACACAGAAAAAGATAGTGGAATTTTCTCTACCAGATGCTCACATGCTTCTTTTGAGCTTCCAGACTCAGAGCTGCCATTTGTAGCTCCAAATATTTCAACTGGTTGCACTCAAGGAGTCTTTTCCCGCCAGCCCATGCTGAGCAAGATGATCGTAAGACTTACTGAACCCACATACTCACCCATGCTCTCGCAACACACCAGCCAGTCTCACCTCAGACAGCTTCATAAACAACCATATCTCCTCGGTCGGCGCAGTTCATAGACTCCGGAACAAGTACGAGTCGACCCTGCGTCATTTCCGTTTGAACGGGGGCAAAAAGACCCGTTCCACCAAGTTCGGGTCACGCTCGATCCATTGTCAGGATCCTGGCAAGCCGCAGCTGGCTTTTCAAACGGTTTTTTACTGTTTTGGAGCATAACACCTTGGAAAGACATTGTTTATGATCGCCACTTTGCACCACACTCTCCTTGTTGCATTAGCGAACCGCCTTCCCCCCACTTGGGACGTTGGTCGCTTGCTTTCGGACGAAATGAGTGCTTTTCTACGTAGACATTAATTCAGTTTATTAATACTGCTTGTATCCCTCTTTTGCAAAACCACCGACAAAACTTGTTCTTGGGCCATTTGTAATCCACCACTCGGCGAATTTAGCCTTCCTCAGGGTCTACCTTGGGGACGGCACGCTCTCCACAGCAACCCACAGCAAGGGAGTTGACTATCGCCGCTTTGTGAACGGTCGTGCATCCAAGCCATCAACCCCAGGGAAAGTGACAGGTCGGTGGCTTCTTCGCGTGGCACATCTTCGGTATGTATTTCTCGTTTGTCCCCTCTTTGCGCGCTCGACTATCGACTCTTTCAGATTCAGCCAGGAGTAACCCGTTTTGCCCGTCCATGAGTACAAAGGGTGCGGAGTTTCAGTGGTAGGAAGTGATAACGACCATGTTAGGACCTGATTTCCGAAGATGGATGATTGGCAGTAAGCCCATGGGCCCGCTTGGTTTATCATTCAGGCCCACTTGATGGGTATTTTTCTCAAATAATCGTACCTCGCTGCACATCCCCAACCCGCGACTTATCATTTCTAAGTTGGGCCGCAATCATCTCGAGCCAGTTCGTAACAACATATTCTGACTTTGCGTCGTCCAAACGAGATGACGAGCCCGTCAAAACTCGATCATGCCTCACAGACAAGAACGAGGAACATGACAAGTCATCAAAAACAATTCGCCAGTTCGTCACAGATCAAACGAAATGAACCGAAATTGGTACACCTCGCCAATGAAACAAACAAAAACGGCGTTGAATGACCACGTGGTTCTCCACCCTTTTAATCAAGAAAATATGTTGTCTCTTTTCTCTTGTTTGTCCATTTGATATCTACCACACAATATGACCAACCCAATCGTATCCACCACTTAATACTCCACACCTTACTCTTCGTCACGCCCACCCGACTTTATGTCTCGAATCTTACTAGTATGTTTTCTTCTACATGGCGCTTATGCTGCTTGCTGCACCTCATGCTCCAATAATACTCATCATATATCATCCCGTCTGTGTTGCTAGGTGCTAGTGGTGGTGGTGGTCCCCAATTTACCGTCGGCACGACTTGAGGGATAAACGAACAAACAAGGTTAGTAGGATGAGGTTTCCAACTGCCCAGATCATACGAGCACGTGCCGACAGTCTAGCAAAGAGCAAATAAGCCACACGTACAGATTCCTGTACGCTTCAGAGTCACTTTTGCGTTCAACCTCTAAAACTTGTTGGTGATGCGTCTCTCGTCCTTGAGCTTGGTCATGTGGTCAAGCGCCTCATCCAGAGGAATCAGCTCGCCCTTGCTCTGGGTGCTCTGGTCATCACGGTTACGAATGTTTACCGTGCGCGACTTTTCTTCCTCGGCTCCAACGACTATATTAAAAAAGGCAACTCGTCAGCACGTGAAACAATAATGAGGAATGACGAGCAAGAGCTGATGCGATTCAAGGAGTGGAGTGGTATGGGGGTTAAAAAAAGTCATGCCATGGCTAGTTTCATGCATGCATGCAGGACCTTCTTGGCCCCGGGAAAAGGGACCTAAGGCTGACAGTTCACGCAAACTACCCCACACCGGTGAGAACTTACCGAAGATGAAGTTGTACTGGTCTAGCTGACCAGTGCGGATCTTCTTTTGGAACGTGTTGCCACTCAGGTCGACATCAGCAAACAAGCCCTTGTCGTAACACATTTTTTGGACTTCCTTGGCGTAGTCGTTAACGGCGGGCATGACGGGCACCATGAGCACCTGTCGAGGGCTGAGCCAGAACGGCCACTTGCCAGCAAAGTGCTCCGTGAGGATACCGATCATGCGCTCGAAACTACCCAACACTGCACGATGAATCATGACTGGTCTGGCGTAGCCGGCGGGGAGGTCCTCTTCCACACCAGCACCCTCGGCAGGCGCCTCGTCCTTACCCTGGACGTATCGTAGCTTGAATCGCTTGGGCAAGTTGAAATCCAGCTGGATCGTGCCGCACTGGAATTCTCGTCTCAAGGCATCGTACACAGTGATATCAATCTTGGGGCCATAGAAGGCTCCATCACCGGGATTTAGCTCCCAGGACGAACCAATCTTCTTCGTGAAGGAATCTAGGGCATTGCTCAGCTTCGTCTCAGCCATATCCCAAATGGCAACATCACCAATGAACTTCTCCGGGCGAGTGGACAGCTTCAGCTTGAATTCGAAACCGAACAAGCCGTAAACGGCGTACAAAAAGTCGAAAGCGCCTTCAATTTCTTCTTGAATCTATATGAACCGAGTCAGCATATATATCCGGGATCTTTAGACTCTTGAGCTTGAGCACAATTCAAATTACCTGAGCGATAGTGCAGAAAATGTGAGCATCATCCTGCTGGAATCGGCGCACACGAGTAAGACCTGAAAGAGCTCCGGAGAACTCATTACGATGCAGAACACCGAAATCAGCCATGCGCCATGGCAGGTCCTTGTAGGTGACATCGGAGTGGCCGAAGATCTTGCAATGACCAGGGCAGTTCATGGGCTTCAATCCGAATTTCTCCTTCTCAACCTCGAAAGTGAACATGTTCTCCTCGTAATGGTTCCAGTGCCCGGACGTCTTCCAGAGATCGTACTTGTACATGTTGGGCGACATGACTTCCTGGAAGCCACGTTTCCTGTATTCTCCCTTGATCAAGGTCATCAAGGACTCGTAAATGCGGGCACCGTGAGGCAGCCAGAAGGTGGAACCGGGAGACATCTCATCGAAGAAGAAGAGTTTCTGGTCTTGTCCGATCTTGCGGTGATTGCGCTTGGCAGCCTCCTCCAAGAACTTCTTGTACTCGGCGAGGGCGGTCTTGTCAGGGAAGGAAATGCCAGCAATTCGCTGGACGGACTCGTTTTTGCTGTCACCAAGCCAGTAGGCAGCAGAGTTCTAACCTCAATGTTAGTCCTTTAGGAATCCTTATCCCCGTCTGGAGAGTTGGTCAGATAAGTGATCTTACTCTCAAGACAGAAAACGCTTTGATGTTTCCAGTATTAGGTACGTGAGGTCCACGGCACAAATCGATGAGGGGACCACATCGGTAGACAGTAGACTTGGTGCCGTCGGGCACTCGCTGGTTGATGAAATATTCCTTGTACTTGCTATACTTGAACATTTCGAGTAATTCGTCCTTGGTCATTTCAAGACGAACAAATGGCTGCTTCTCCTTGATAATCGAGTTGGCAATGGTCTCGAGGACCTTCTTGTCCTCTTCGGCGACGGCTTGGCTATACGCAAATTAGTAACCCCAAATCAAATTCGGCTTGATCGATACATTCATGGTCATCAGAATTCAGAACAACGGCATACCCATCCATATTCGCCATATCGTAGTAAAAACCAGGAGGATCCTTCGTAGGGGGTCCATTGCAAAGGTAGCACCCATAGCGTCTCTCGCAAGCCTCGCCAAGAATATGGGCTGATGAGTGCCAGAAAACAGCCTTGCCCTCTTCGTTTTCGAAATTAATCAATTCGAGCTTGCAGCTCTTCTCGAGTGGCCGCGTGAGATCCCACAATTCTCCGTCGACCTTGGTGATGACTGTGCGTTCGAGGAGCGACTTGGAAATGCCCTTGGCGATCATGAGGGGCGTGGTCTCCCATGACGTGCCCTTCTCTTCCTTTCCATTGGGCAGGGTAATGGTGATTTCTTCGCGGGGCTTGGCTGTTCATTCGTGATAGACCACATTAGCTACCATGGCTTTTCATATTCAATCGCAAAGGAGTTTTCGCTTCCAATAGAATGGATAGACAGAAATTCTCAAAAGTCGTCCGTGTACGCACCAGCGATTTCCGCATCTTGTCTAGCCTTGATCTTGTCGAAGATATCTAATCGGTGCTGAATAAATTGTGGGAGTTCAGGAAGCTACACAAACTGAATCAGTACATTTCCCAAATAAGGCACCAAATCTTCACCCAAAGCTACAATTCGATTCCCCTTATTACCTCAAGTCCAGCATTCTTGCCGCCCTTGGTTCCCTTCTCCTTGGGCTGCTTAGCAGGACGTGAGGGCAGGCTCTGCTGCGCAGGAGCCCCCTCCGCCGCCTTGGGAGCATCAACTTGTTCAGACGACATGGTTCGAGGGGCAACGGTACTCGTAGACGTCGTGTGCAGTGGTTGGTTAGCGCAATCCGAATAGATAAAAACACAATTAACAACGAGATGCGCTGGCGTTGTCAAATCGATTCGGGGGGCCGCTTAGAGTTTGGATGGGGAGGTTTTCCTTTGCATGGAGGGGCAGGATACCCTTAAGTGGCACGAAGGTGGGGTTGACTCACTCACCATGCGAATTTATTGCTTTGCCAGTGACCGCGAGCTGAGTCGAGTCGCCGCCGCCGGTGTGCGGCGGGAGATCCTCGGAGTGCGCCAGTGACATAATACGAGGTCAATAGATGATTGAGGATCATTAAAAACAATCAATTGGGATTTTAAGATTGATCTTCATTCCATATATCTCGGAGTTCCCAATGAATCATTTTTTCGAATATTGGTGACCATATCTCATGGCCGACTGTCGGAGCAGCATGAGTAAGACCTAAGCGATGAGCCTGCGGCAAGTTAGTTATACGACCGTGTAACGTCATAACAATGCCAACTACAGACTTTCGCGATGTGAATGTATTCCACGGTATTACAAGTATTTTGACTCATGAGTCAGAAAATCATATTCAGAGATGATTGAAGTACTATCTGGGTATCGTTCAAACTACCATGCCAAAAACGCCGCCCAATGCTTCCAACCCACAAACCCAACACAAAAAAGGAATGAACAGGGCAATTGCCTAAAGTCCGTATCGAGTCACACATTCCTCTCTATGTGTCTCCAAGCACTCCAAAGCACAAACCCTCGTCCCACACTTCAAGCACCTCACCCGACCCCAATATCCACACACCTCACAAAATACCCTCCTCGGATACGTCTCATCCAGATTCCCTAAAGCCTCCAGGTACGGCAACGGCGGCTGGGATAGCAACTTGCGCAGTTCTTCGTCGATCGGCATTTCTGGCACGCGTGACATGAGCAGCGGATCATTGTCTCCTGGGTGCGCAGCAGGCGGATCCCTGTACGGCGGTGGTAGAACAGGCGGCAGGTTAACCTCATCTGACATGGTTACGTCTTCGGCGGCACCAGTCTTGGGCGTCGAGGCAGCTGTGTCCTTTTTGTTGCCGCCGGGGCGCTTGCTGTTTGCCGGGTTCGCTTCGGTAAGGGCTTGAAGGGCGAGATAGTCGTCTAGGTGGTTCGCGAATGTCTTTTGAGACTGCATCACTTTTCGAACATTTGGTGTGAATTTTGTCGCAGCTATTATTATTCAAAACAAAAAAATCAGTCAGTCATAGAGCCCAAGGACATTGACCAGGACGGTCACTGCTTACCTCGCCCGCTCTTTACCGGCAGCGGGATGGAATTATCCTTGTTGCCATCCCTTTCCAGAGCTTCCACTTCCTTTCGTATCTTGGCCTCTTGTCTCGCTGTCAAATCACTCAGACTCGGCCCTCCGCCTGTTTGATTGCGCGCCCGTTTCCTGTTGGCGGGCTGGATGCCAGCCGAGCCTGGCGCAATAGCAGTATCAGGTACGTATGCCCATCCTGGCGCAGCTGTTGTTCGCGCGCTGGCGAGTTCGATGACTCCGAAATTGTTCATGGTGGTTCCTACAAGAGGCGGCCTGGTGGCACGTTATGCTACAGACGTAGCATGAACTCGCGGAGGGTTTCTGAACGGAGAAATTCGGGTTGGTCGAGGAGGGATTGTTCGAATGGAGAAAAGAAGCTGTTATGTCAGTCTCGTCGCGTGTCAAGACGTAGGAAATATAGCTCCACCGAGCAGGTATCGATAATATTACTGAGCAGCCGGGAAAATCCGCCACCTGAGTCCTTGGGAAGCTGTCTCCCTCCAGCGCAGCCTACCCAATCAAGTGGGCCCAATTCAACCGCCTCCCACGTCCGAGAGCACGTCGCAGCCCGCTAGGTCGTGCCTCGCTTCCCCCACCATCCGTGGCATTATCCGACTTCCTTCCCTCTCATCCGCCCGATACCCACGACATCCCTCCTCCGTCGAAAGAAAGATTCGCCATATTCACGATGCTAGGAGCTACTAGACTCGCCTTCGGCACCACTCGCGCCCTGGCCGCGCGCAGCTTCACCACATCTGCTAGACGAATGGCAGATACGCCTCTCCCGGCTAAGAGGCCCATGGGAGCTTTCCGAGGAGGGTATGCTTTCGATCCGTGTCCCAATCGTCGCGAAACGATACCTCTCGGTCATCTTGGAAGCGACTGGTGTGGTTTCCGGGGGAGAATAGGCTAACCTATGTGCTGCGATATAGGCTCTTCGGCTTCTTGTTCGGCTCCGTCCTCGCTGGAAGCGGCGTGTACACTTACCTCCTACAAGAGTACAGAGCTTCCAACGAACTCCTTACGGAAGATATCTACGTTCGTCTACCCCTCCTCGGTCGCTATGCATTCGAGTTTCGCCGTATCCAAGACTGGAACGCGATGCGTGGATTATGACCCAAGCTAATTCATGACAGACTTTGCAAGCCTCGGTTACCCGCTTGACAAACTACGTCAAGGCTCTCGAACAAAGAACGCAAGAAAAGAAATGAAGAGATGAGTAGGGATGTGTCTCGGTAAGCTGTGTGGTTGGGAAGTCTTTGGGCAGATTGCAAGGCTGGGCGGCCCGTGGGAGTTTACTGTAGTGCCATCAGGATGTGGGAGAAATGCAATTTCTCTCGCATTTTGCTATGCCTGTAACAACATCACAATATGAATAACAAAATTCAGAATTCCAGCTCGAAATCGCGCCATGATAAAAGAATCGAGTTCACGTAGTCATAAGGCATATTTTTAATGTCTGTTTGTCGTTGAAAGCTTTCCACATATGCTAGATGGAAACTATGAAGCTTGATCCTCAAGCTGACCCAGATAAAACAAAAAACCTACGCCCGGGATATTCATAAAGGGCAAAATTTCCTTCCTTTTAGAACTAGTACATCGTCATCACAATCCGTCAATAGATTTTTTACAGCTCATCGTGGTCCTCATCGTCCTTCTTCTCACCAGTGGCCTCCTTCTCCTCCTTCTCCTCGGAAGCAGCAGGGGCAGCCTCCTCAGTGGCCTCCTCCTTGAAGGAGACGGCAGCCTTGTGCTTGCCGTTCTCCTTGATGAACTCAATCAGGTCCTCGACAGTGCGAGCACCGTTGTAGGTGACAGGAGAATCCTTCTTGCCAGCAGGGAACAGCTTGATGGTAGGGAAGCCAGAGATGTCATCAGGAACATCGTTGGCGGTGGCGTCAACCTTGGCAATAACAACCTTGTCCTTGAACTCGCTCTTGCCATAGGCCTCACCGAGCTGATCGTACTTGGGGGCCAAAGCCTTGCAGTGACCGCACCAGGGGGCGTAGAACTCAACCAAGACGTCCTTCTTGTCATCAAGAACAATCTTCTCGTAGTTCCTAGCGACAATGACGGTGACGAGGCCGTCCTGCTTCTCAGGGATGGGCTCGGACTTGATGCTGGCCTCAATCTTGCCGGCAGAGTAGTCGTCGGCGAACCTGGCAATGGCGTCATGGGTGATCTTCTTCTCCTGGTCAAAGGGGAACTTCTGGTTCTTGACAGTCTCGTGAATGGCAAAGGCAGGGAACTTGTCGGTCTTGAGGTTCAGGTTTCCGGCGTGGGCACCGAAAGCCTTGGCATCAATGGTGGCAAAGTTGATCTTGCCCTTGTACTTCTCAGCAACAGGCTTGAGGTCCTTGCTAAGGCTGTCACGCTCCTCCTGAGTCTCAGCGAAGATGTAGGCCAGAGGAATGCCAGCAGACATGTAGTCAGCGTAGGTCTCAGGGCCGACCTCACCGATGAGAGGGTTAGCGGCGGTCTTGGCGAACTTCTCAATGGCCTCAGCCTCGAACTTCTCGGTGAAGGTGTTCTTGCCCTCGTCAAAGGACTTGTACAGAACAATGGAGGGGAACTTGACGCCCTCAGCCTCGGCAACAGCGGCGTCATTGACACCACCGAAGAGGTAGTTGTCGCGGAGCTTCTCAGCAACGCTGGTGAAGGTCTCGTTGGAGGCCTTGTCATCGGCAGCGATGTAGGCAACAAGGACAACCTTGTCGGCAGTCTTGAACTCCTCGAGAGTGCTCTTGGTAAGAGCAGAGACAGCAGGCAAGGACTGCTTCACCATGTAAGAGGTAATGGCAGCAGCCTTGCGCTGACCATTGTAGGGAGCAACGGTGTCAAGGCCGCGGAAGACCTTGAGGGTGGGATAGCCCTCAACACCGTGCTTCTGGCAAAGATCGGCCTCCTCTGTGCAGTCAATCTTGGCAAGCTTGATGTTCTTCTCCTTCAGGGAGGTAGCGGCCTCCTCGTACTCGGGGGCAAGGGCCTTGCAGTGTCCGCACCAGGGAGCGAAGACTAAATGCCGAGAGTCGGGTCAGCGATGAGATGTCTTACAAATGACAACCTGATAGCAACCATTGTAGCACAAAATACTTACATTCTGCGAGAACAAGAGGGTTCTCCTTGACGAAAGCGTCAAAGGTCTTCTCGGTGAGCTGGTGGACATCAGACTTGTCCTCAGCAGAAGCCAGAGAAGCAAAGGCGGCCAAGAGGCCGTAGGCGATCTTCTTATGCATGATGTGGATGAGCTGGCAAGCTAGAGCTAAGCTAGAAGTGCCGGATCTGAAGTATTACGAGGAAAAGATAATGAAACCTTTTTCGAAGCCCAGTCTGGAAGCCACAAAGAATACAAAGAGGCTAATGGGAATGGGGATGAGAAGAGGAATGGACTGGCAGAGCAGAAGATGGGATGGGGAGGTTTTGTACCTAGGAAGCAACGCAAGCGGCTGAGGCGAAAGGCGAAAGGCGCGGCTGGGGTCCAATTGAACAAGTGTCCCTTTTTCCCCAGTTGCTCAGTCGGCCAGTCGGCCGCCTGCGACTAGTGCAAGTGCATGCAGCGGCTCCCTAGTCCGGCACAGCTTACTTAAGACATTTGGCAGCGGCACTGGCAGCCCAGCCAACGACAGGCGGGCCTGGGTTCCGTGGCACCACCACGAGTGGGGCGCCCAGCCCAGATGCCTCAGCCAGATTGCTCAGCCAGATGGCCATCAGATGTCCAGCCAGATCAATCCGAATCCAGACCAGATGGGCTTTGACATCTGAACATCAGCCTCACGCAATTGCCTTCCATCCCTCCCCATCCATCATTCCGACGCGGCAGAATGGGCGGACACTGATGTTCAGCCAGGCCCCGGCACGTTTCCTGCGAGCTGCCTCACAGTTCCTTCGCGAACTTTATCTCAGGCACAAAGGATTGAGTAAGGGATCTGAATCCACGGCACTCATTAATAAGGTGCGGGATTACGGATCAGCATGCTCTTGCTGTCGCAGACCTGGAGCTAGTGCTAAGGCTGTCTCGCCCATGGGCCCTCCAGCGCTCTCCTCTGTCCTCTCCAGCCTGCAAACCTCCGCCCACCACCCTCCCCACCCCACCATGACAATTCGCACCCACAGTGCCATTGCACCCTTCACGCCACCTATGGCCAGATGCAGCATCGCGCAGGGGCCAGGTGCCAGAATAGGATCCAAGAATATCATCGACTGGTGCTGACACGATCGATGCGAGAAATGGAGAATTGGCCACCGTTGCAATTGAGTGTTTCCGCCAAGCGGCAGTTACTGTACAGTTTCAGTGAATACAGTACAGTCACAGTTCTGAGCCTACTGGGAGTTGCAATCAACCGGTGGCATCACATTGTCGCACTCGGGCGTGGATCCTGTTCATGGGAAGCGCTGTTTGAGCTTGAACAGGAAATAAGCGTCATTTATGCGACTGTGGGCACATATTCTTTTTGCCAATATCCTTAGGAGATAGCCACCCCAATTGAGTGTGTAGGACGACAGGAAATGCTGTCAAACATAGAACCGTATTCGACGAGTTGTCCTTCTAAGATCGTCCAAGCCAACAGCCGCCAAGCCTCTTCAGGTTGGCGTGATGATACTCGTCGGCATGCCCCATGGATGTTACTGCCAGGTCGACGCGTATCAGCCTATGCTGAAATTAATTGTCCCGTAAATCGTATTAGATGCGAGCCAAAAAAAAAATGATTCGCCAGATGTACTCCGTATACACAGTGGTTTGCATTCATCCGTGCAGTTTTGTAAGCCGGGCAAGACAATGACACCTTGTAGTAACAAGGTCAGTTTGGCCCCCACACCAGCTTGCTTTTGGCATGACCTCTGATAATACCATGAACCCAATTAGCCCGTAACTCACATAAACTCTTCCTACATTTACGATATGCATGTGTAGGTACAATTTTCATTTTTGCGCAATTCTCTTGGTGACGCGAAGACTGTCTCATGTGATTGGATAAAACTCTCGGTTTACTCTACTGTAATAGCATAACGCGCCGTCTATCTCATGCATCTGCGATCGAGAAAAAAGTACCTCAAATAAAGCATTTCGCTCGCGTAAATCAGAACGCTTCCCTTTTAATTTTTCACAATCGTGGCCAAATCTCAATGCTTGAAAGCCTCGTTACACCTCCTTCGGCTCAGCCCGATGATACTGGTTCGGCCACTTGACGGGAACACCCAACTTCTCTGCGGCATTGAGCACAAAATCAGGCTCTCGAAGAAAGTGACGGGCGACCAATGCCAGATCGGCGGACTGCTCATCTCCTTCCTGCACAACATCTCTCGCGAACTCGGGAGTGAATGTTGCCAACAGAACCGACAATCAAGTCGATGTTGTCGGCGCGGAGAGCACGGCGGATCTCTCTCGCCAGGTCAGTCTGATATCTCTTCTCACGCAAGATCTGTTGACCGGCGCTGTTGCCACCACTGCTGACGTCGAGGACATCAATGCCCAGGCCTGGAAGCAACTTGGCGAGCTTGATGCTGCTCTCGAGATCCCACGACGGCTGGCCAGCGTGTTCCATCCATTCAGTGGCGGAAATGCGGACCCAAAGTGGCATCGACTCAGGGATCACGGCGCGGACTGCTTCGATGATTTCTCGAAGAAAGCGGGTTCGGTTCTCGAAGCTGCCGCCGTAGTCGTCCGTGCGTTTCTAGAATAAAACGTTACTCTTCTCTTTCAACGTATCAGGCCGCACAAATGTCGCACTCACATTAGACAACGGCGATAGGAACTCAGTGATCAGATATCCATGAGCGCCGTGGATTTCAATAATGTCAAAGCCAGCCTTGACAGCACGCAGGGCCGACTCGGCAAAGCTCTTGACCAAACCTCTAATGTCATCAACAGAGAGCTCCTTGGGCGTGGCATGGTCCTCGGCGAATGGAATGGCACTGGGACCAACTACATCATGGGGCCAGCCACCATGAGCCTCATCAGCCAGGGCCTTTTTGACAGATCCTCCGATCCAGGGAGCCAGCGTGCTCGCCTTGCGACCAGCATGGCCGATCTGGATGGCAGCCTTGGTGTTTTGACTGTGAACATAGTTCACGATGCGACGCAGCGGCCCAATCTGCGAGTCTTGCCACAAACCAGAATCCTGCGGTGAGATGCGTCCGCGGGGCTCAGTGGCTGTGGCCTCGACCATGACGACTCCGGCGCCATTGAGGGCGAATTGGCCCAGATGCACGAGATGATAGTCCGTCAGATGGCCATTGTCAGCGCTGTACTGACACATGGGTGACACGACGAAGCGATTGTGCAACTCGAGAGAACGCAAGCGCAGCGGCTTGTACAGAGTCGGTGCTGAAGCTGGGTCGGCGGCTGTTCCAGCGGCGGGCTCCTGCGCCGGCGTGTAGAAGGGAACGCCAGCCTGGCCCTTGTTACGAGGATCGAATTGAACCATTGTGGATCATGTTGTTTGTACTAAAGAGGACGAAGAAAACGTCGATGAAAGTGTTAGAAAGTTCGTGGGTGAGCAATTGCGCTGCGAACGTAGGCGATATGCGCTCAAAATTGAGGGTGACGATGTCAGTAATGCGGGACTCAGACGAAGAAGCCGAGAATACGCGCTGTAAGGACTGATGGCACCTGAAGAATATAGACGATACAATGAAGAGCGAAAAGACTTGCGTATCGGAAATTGCATTTTTGAGCAATAAAGTCTAGGAGCAGGACTCTTTATAGCTTTAAAAAAAATGATGCCAAAGCAGATGGCTTAGAAATGGAATCGCGCGTCGTGCCCCGCCGTCCCTCTCATCGATCTCGACATTCGCAGATGGCTCGGCATCGAGCACGACGACATTTCCCTTCCCGCGATCAGGGTATTAGCTCCCCAGTTCCCCTTGCTCATTCCGTTCCGTAATCAGTAAAAACTTTCCCCTCCAAAATATCTCCGAGTTGTTTCCCTAAAGCCAATCAAATCGCGAAACGGAAACATTATAGCGGGGTCATCTCTGGATTGAGCAATCAGAATTTAAGGGACCCTGCGATGGCGTCACTGGTCAGGGGCAACAGAAAGTGGGGTGCTGAATAATTCATCTTGAGGCTCGATAGAAGACTCCAAATCTGGATTGGCGACCTGATAGCAGGAGATTATTACTAATCCTGCCGATTGGCTCGGATCTTTTTCTTTCTTCTAGAAGGGGAAGAAAAAAACTTCAAGTCATGGTTATCAAGGTGATTGCGTATCAGAGGGACTAAGTGATGTTTCTTCGGTTGAGTTTTTCCAGTGTACCCTCAGCTAGACACCATGCCGATGCTTACAAGTCCACATCATCCAAAAGTGTAACTTTGACAGTCTGAGAAGAAGAGTCTAACCGGCTGACGGCAAGCTTGCGGGCTTCACACAGAGACAAAAGCGAAATAATTGACGACCACGGATCATGAGGACTCAGGTTTAAACACGACATGTCAACGTGTCTACAAAATATGACAACGTTGCTATAAGTTTCCAAGGCCAATGGCACACCGGAATCATATCAATACGGCCCATCTCCGTCCATCAGGGAGCAATGAGGCACTCGTGCTCTCAAACAAGGTTCAAAAAGGAGAAGAAAAAAAGACATGAAATCATCAAATTCCTCGCTTAGCATAGTTTACTATCCTTATCTCACATGTTTTACGTCTTCCGAGAAACCTGCAACAATTTCTCAAAGTTCGGTGTTCCAAGGTCGGTCACCGGATCCCATCCCTGCGCAAAACCAACATCAGTATAATTGTTCATCTTCTCAATTAAAGGTACAATCGCATAGAGACAAGTCAAGAAAGAACTCACTGGAACAGCTTGGAATCCCTTGCCATTAATATTTCTGCATCCCGAGTTCGACCCATCCTTGATATCCGTCAGCGCGGACGCCGCAGACGTGTACAGCCAAGGATTCAGGAAACCCAAGGGCTTCTTGCCGCTCGACAACCGGTCACTATTGATCAGCTGAATGATTGCAGCGAAAACTGGAGCCGAGGCGCTCGTTCCGCCAACGCGACCTTCTTGGCCGTTCACAATGATGGGGAACTGTGTCGCCAGAGCCGCCACGTCAGGATACGCCCTGCCTGAGGCATTGAAGTACGGCTTCTGGCCCTCGTGTGTCTTGTCGTTCTTGAGCCACGCGTTTACCGTCTGGGCCTGATAACTAGGTTGCGGGAACAGAGGCGAGAAGCCGCTGCCGGAGCCGGCCCAAGCGTTCTCGGGTCCCGTTCCGTCGGTGCCTCCAACCGTGGTGACCCAGGGACATGAGGCAGGGAAGGCGGTTTCGAATTTCTTGTCGGGGCATTTACTTCCCACGCCTGCGTCTCCAGAAGAAACTAGGACGGATACGCCGCGGGCGCCTAGCTTGGCGAACAAGCCTCAGCATTTGATGGCGTAGTCGGTCGGAGCAGTAGGCTGGTCATGGCCGTACGAAATAGAAATAGTATTGGGCAGATCCGCATCCGGCAGCGCAAGAAGATAGTTCAGAAACTCAAGATACGGTTCGTTATTCGGCTCGCTCCCGTTTGTTGTAGGAGGGGATCCGCCTGTGCTGTAATAAACATTGGGAATTTTCTGCGTTATAGCTCGAGCATACTGCGTGTCAAGATCGGCTTCCACGCCGGGATTGTCCGTGGGACATCCGCCGTTGTTGATGGACACGCATGAGAAGCTCTCGTTTTTATTGTTCTGTGTAGCGTATTGCTTCAGGAAAATGGACAAGTCAGAAGCAATTGCGAACTGGCCGATGAAACCGCCGATGCCCATGCGGCCGTTCTTGTACGCCTTTGCGCTGCCGTAGTTGTATAGCCCCGAGAGACAGGCAGGGCTGGAGCTCTCACAGTTGGGCTTCGCGGCCAGTCTGGAGCCTGCAGGGGGTGGCTGCATCTCGATGAGCTTCATTGACTTCATGCCGAAGAAAGTGGTGGGCTCGATGACATCGATGTGGCTCTTGAGAATGTCAGGGATGCTGTACTGCATGGTTCGCAGGATGGTGTTTCCGGATTCCTGTTCCACTATTCACGCTTTATTAGAGAATATTTACATATGACGGTTATTATTCGACCAGAGAATGCTTACCAAAGGCGCTGTACTGCGTTTTCAGCAGCTTTTCAATATCCGCAACAGAGGCATGGACAATGATTTTGTCGCCCGCCTTGCCAATTTCTGCTCGATCTTGCAATTTCTCGCTCTTGAGCCAGTCCTGGACTAACCGGACAGATTCTGCATCAGGAGCCAAGAACGCATCCGCGTCCTCTTTGGAGAGATGTTTTCCATATAGCGCATTGCCTGGCGTAGCAATCTGAATCAAGCTATAAGTCAGTACAATGTGGCTCACACAAGAAGTGCTCTAACTTGAACAAGATAGGGCATAAAAACTATAATGGACGAAGCCTCTAGTAGCTCTTACATACCTTGGTAGCAAGGTCGTAGAATTCAGAAATGCGCGGCTGCGACAATTGAATGCGCAGTTTGATCATGGAACTGCTCTTGTCCAGAGTTTGGTCATCGTGCTTGGTCCAACCTTGGGGCACGCTCGCCAGCTTCTGTGCAATGCTGTATGCGGACACTGGGAAGGCAGTGACTGTCGGAACAGCCACAAGGGCCCCAAGCAGAGTGGAAAGAAGCATGACTGCTGTGTGTAATTCCTTGTGTGCCAGCAAAATCGTCAAGGGTTACTCCGCAAGAGAAATGTAAGATGAGGCTACGACAGGCAGCCTAAAGATATAGTCGGCTCTCGAAACAGTTCGTGTAACCACAGCAAGCCTGTATAACACCCAAACGATTTCTGATACGCACCCGGGCAGAGTAATATATATACATGAACAGCTCCATCGGGTTATGTATATCAATTACACATCTCAATGCAGCGATCAAAAGGCACCACCACCTCTACTAGAGCTCAAACGTCCCGCCTCAACTCCACTTACACGGGTAGTGCACCAAAAGATCGAGAAATGACAGCGACTCATTTCAGGCAGTTTGCTACTTTCTCCGTGGTTGCATTTCGCCCGATATTGCTCCTTGTCATTCACACCAGTCATAGATCAACCTTGTGCTCGGCAGCAAAAATTGCGCGAGTCTGCCCAACAACGGTACAAGGTCGAAGCTCTCCTTCCTACAAAGGCAATGCAACTGCCAGGGCGGGCTGCCGACATAACCGAGTCGCAGTCAGAACCTTAGATTGAGATCGATGGACACGAGTTGCATTGAGATAAGATGGGCAGCGGCCTTCCTTGTAGGGCACACATCGTGTTGCAGCATGAGCTGCTGGAGGGGAACTCGTCCGCTCGTCCTGCTGAATGGGGTGAAGGGCGCCGTTGCGAGTTCCACTTTGGCGGCGACGTTGAAGACGCCGCGTTGCAATGGACAGAGGACGGGCCGTGCGGTGGAACCGTTTGGCGGCGACTTGAAATGGACGGTTTGGGATTTCGTTGCGATCACGTCTTTGGCACTAACAGCCTGCCGCTTGCGTCCTGCGTATTGATAAATTGTCGATGTGTGCCATCGCGATTGGTTGGACTTTGTTGATTTGTCTCATGCCGCAGAGGCGTCATGCTTCCATCTTCATGGCGGGACTGTTGGGTTTCTTTGATGGGAACGAATGGTCACTCAGTCAGTGAAGAACGGTTATTACCGACCAGAGGGGCGGGCTCCTTTCCACACATGCATCTCACCCTGCCTAGTGCCATCTTGTTTGGAACATCTTGTTATCAACCTTCAACAACTGCAATTCAAACATCATGAACCCCAAGTGAACCCCAAGGAAACAACCTCACGCGGTCATGTCCGCCGGCGGCCCCCGTCAGGTCGTTCCTTCCTTCCCGCCTCATCTCGTGCCGTGTCCCCCTAGATGCTAAATGCGGGGAATCCATGCCCTCTGGCGCCCGCTTCTTCTACCCAGCCAATAGTTGTCACTCCATTTCATTCTAGTTTCTATTGTGTCCCAGGAGGTACTGTACTGTAGTGTCGATGAGTCTATCTCCCCGCGTGTTCAAAAGGGCTTGCATCCGCAGCTTCCTTGGTCCGCTCCCAGATTCGACCTCATCTCTCTTTAAACGCCAAAAACGACCCAGCTTCAAAACCAACAACAGCCTGGATGATACCCAACACGCATCACGTCGAGAATCGTCAGCTCACATCAAGTTCGATGTGGATGGGAAAAAAATGTCTTTTGTACAGCACAAAGAAGCTATTGCATCGATACTGATGCTTCTACCCTGTGATCCAGTCTAACTCACATCGACCTCTTGCTCCAAGAGATCCTGATATACCCTGTCGTCTAAGGAAAAATCTGTCTAAAGCAAAAGAAGTCTACATGTCGCTCTCTAAAATCGCCTTTTTCTAAGCGCACCTTTCTGGCAACGCCATATCCATCATTCCAACCGAACGCGAATTTATTTGGACTCATCCCAGGTGGGCTTCATGGTCCATCGCTGGTTCTCGGTGCCCTCGGCGAAAGGAACGCCGAGCTCAAACAGCTTGGTGACGACGGCGGAGAAATCCTTGAAGAACAGATCGTTATCCTTGGCATACTTCTCGGTGAAAGGCTTGAACTTCTTGTCCTGGACCAGGACCATGTCGGTGGGAAGCATCATCAGGGACTTGGTGGTCTTGTCCTCGTACTGCAAAGTGAAAAAATGCCGTTAGCAGCCGCTCACGAGAGGGCAGATGTTTTTTGGGAATTTTCGAGGCGCAAAGTCGGCTTACCTGCTTAGGTCCGTTCCACTTCTTCCACTGCCACTTCTCCTCAACAAGAAGGCGGTAGTAGTCGTTGGTCAGGATGGTAGGGGAGAAAGTCCAGGGTCCATCGAATCCAGATCGGTCAGTGTGGCATCGGCCGAGAGCGTGGGCGCCAGAAAGGGCAACAATCTCCTGGTCGTTGAATCCCATGCGGTAGAAGATGTTGCGCAGGTGATCGCTGCCCTGGGTGGCGTCAGGGAGACGGCCATCGGGGGTGCAGAAAGAGACATCACGGTCAGAGCGGCCAGGTCGGTAGGGGATGATTGGACCCTGCATCTCCTGGATGGCGGCGACACCACCGAGGATCCAGAGGTCGGAGTAGGTGATCCAGGGGAACTTCTCTGCATTCAGTGGGTTAGCATCATCGTTTTCTCAGAGCCCAATTAACTCGACTTGGAGCATTTCTGCTTACCCTTCACAGGATCGAGGAACTTGCGAGCAGCCAGCAAACCGGCGTTGGCACCGTGGTCGGACTCGGGAGCGAAACGCATGGTGGCACCGTTGCTGCCACCAGTGCCGGTAGCCTTGTCGTAGGTACCGCTGGCGTGCCAAGCGAGACGCAGCAGGACAGGACCGAAGCTGCCATCATCGTAATCATCCTTCTCCTCCAGACGACTGGCGATCTCGTTGTACACCTTCTGGTAGTCCTCCTTGGTGGGGTTGACGATCTTGCTGGAACCGCCAGAGGGACCGCCAGAGGCAGTGTAGTACCAGAATCCAAGACCACCGGCGGCGGCGGCACCAGTCAGGTACAGCCAGGTGGAAGAGCCCTTCTGGGCAGAGGGCTCAGAGGAGTACCATCGACGGCCCTGTTGGCGGAAAGCCTGGCGAGGAGCGACGGCGAAGGTGTTGCGGGCGGTGGTTCGAGCGGCCACGCGGGCGAACTGACGAGTAGCGGAAGCCATCTTTGAAAGTCAATATCTACTCTCACAGAGGATCATTAGGCGATATGAAAAGGGAAGAGGACAAACCTTGTGTTATCGCAAGAAAGTGAAGCGAGATAAGATGTGAAGGAAGGGAAGATAAGGGAAGGGGAGAGAAAAGAGAGTGATGTACGGGGCCCTTACGAAGAAAAAGAGCCCACGTTTCCAGGGCAGCTCGGGTGTATAAAGGGAGAACAGAAGGACAGCCACGCAGCTCCAGAATTACGTCGCTGACAATTGGGCGCGCAAAAGACCACTCTTGTTCATCCACATGGGCTTGGATGAAAATTGAAGGAAGCTGAGTGGCCCGTGATGGCTCAGCGAGACCCGCGAGTGGAGCGGGTTTTTTTCTTTATCAATACCCACAGTGGTGATGTGACGAAACAAGTTGCGAAGGGAAAAGGTGATATGTACTAATGAGGGAACAGGCGTGGCCAAAAGGGTTGTTGGAAATGCCGTCAGGCTGGGCTGCCGAGCGCAAGAGCCAAACGTCAATTGGGATCTCTTCGGAGGAACGCTCCGGCAAGGCGCCTGCTTACAAAACATGTTTCTGTCAAAAGTCGAGGTGGCAATCAGTCGCTAACATATCACACGAGAATCTACGGGAATAAAATCCTGTAAGAGAAGAAACAAAAAGAACAAAATTCGACTTCCAATTGCAGACCCAGTCGCCACGGGAAACGTGAACGTTTCGCGCCGCTCTGCCAGTGTTGTTTGCACGCGCAAAGTGAAAGCCGACTTTCGGCTATCTGACTCTTGCGACTGACTCTGACCGGAACGCGGGTGGTGGCAGACGCCTCCAGCATTATCAATCGAGCCGCTGCCCGAGCACCCCGTTCCTCCGTCAGCGCAAACAGGACCAAACGCCGTTTGAAAAGAAAGCACCTCTTTGCCTGGGCGCAATGTGAAATCAGGATTTTCGCTGCCGGGAGAGAATGCACATGAGAAACCAGGGACAGGTGGCGCCACCTGCGCACATGAAAGCGCAGCCAAGTCGTACTAGGCCCGGATTGGAAACACCCAAGATTCAAATGTTTCCTTCCAGACGGCATTTGCACCTGGAGCTAATTAATAGCCAGCCACAGGGCTGCTAGTTCCCAACACGGACGACGACTTCAGCACAAAGGAAGCTTATGGATATTGCCGACATGATATCTGTCTCTTTCTCGAAACACTACCGCCTATCTACGTCCTCACAAAACTTCAACCCCTTCAAAATGACACCGTATGCTTCGAGCCAGGCCTCGTCTTAATCGGTCCTGTATACATCGACCCATTGACCTTGAACGCCCGCCCATTCTGCACGCGCAGCTTCAGCTCTTTGCCGCCACGAGACGTGATAGTTGCGCCTGTAATTTGTCCGTTGGACCACGACGCGTCTACTTCAAAGTTTCCTCTGGCCCTCCAGCCCTTGAAACTGCCCTCCAGAATCTGGTTGGTTGGCATCGCGGGTCCCAGGTGGACGATGCCATCGTTATGTGACTGGAGGAACATCTCGTTGACCGCGGAGGCGAGTCCGAAGTTCGCATCAGCCTGGAACGCACTGCTTGTGTTGGTCCAGAGATTGTGGAACATGTAATCAGCCATGAGAACAGCGGCATTGTCCACTGCCTCGTCGCCTTTGAGCAGCCTGGAGTAGAGATGCGAAGTCCAGATGCGGGACCAACCGGTTGAACCACCGCCGTTCTCCATCTTGTGCGCGATCAGCTTCTCCGCCGCGTCGGACAGGGTCTGATTGGTGAGAGGAGAGTATTGATGTCCCGGATGCAGGCCGATGCAGGGCGAGTAGTGTCTGTGTCCAGGCTCGGTTTCCTTGTAATCAACGGACCATTCGAGCAATCTCCCTGTCGAGGAACTCACATCCGGAGCCTTCAGCTTGGACAAGTACTTCTTGGCTTCGTTAACGCCGTCGCTTGACGACACGGCGTTGGAGATCTCAATGAAGCCGGTGAAGAGAAGCCACAGAATAGCGCGGTCAGACTGGGGCGACTTGTCCAGGCTTGTCTGCTGTCCGGCGATCGACTTGTCGCTCGGGATAAAGTACAGGTGCTCGGGTGAGTCGGTTGGGTATGTGACATAATACCCCTCCTGGAGGACCGAGAAAGCATTGTAAAATTCCAAAGCTCCTTTTAATAGGGGCAGGGCGACATTCTTGGCAAAGTCGAGGTCCTGAGTATATCGGTAGTGCTCAATGACAGTGTCGAGCATCCATGCACCACCCATGGGGAAGGCGGTATATGGAGTTCCAGCATCTTGAGGAGCGCAATCTCCCCAAACATCTGTGTTGTGATGGCAAACCCATCCAGGGAGGCCGTACATGTCAGAAGCCATTGCTGTGCCACGCTTCTGCATGAGCTTGAGGTGGTCCCATAGGGGAGAAAGCATCTCAGTCAGTCCGTTCGTGTCAGCAAGCCAGTAATTCATTTCAAGATTGATATTGATGGTGAACTTGGCGTCCCAGGGAGGGTTGTATCCCTCGTTCCATACTCCTTGCAGGTTTGCGGGCAAAGAACCAGGACGACTGGATGCGATGAGCATGTACCTTCCATAGTTATAGCCGAGGGCTAACAGCTCGGGGTCGTCTTGGAAATTGCGCTTCGTGGTCAGAGCCGACAGCCTCTTATCTGTGGGCTCGTCGGCTACGGCACTGCCGCTGCTTTGGTCCAGGGTGATAGAAGAACGATTAAAATAGGTCTTGTGGTCCGCCACGGCGGCCTTCTTAACGGCCTCAAATCCCTTCTCAGATGCAGACCGCACACGGCTCTTCAGCACATTTTCGTAAGCTGTCTGGCCATCGGGGTGGTGCAACAAAGTTTCCGCATCCCACACGATGGTGACTTTTGTCGCACCTTGAACGACGACAGAATCTCCCGTGGACGAGATTTTACCGTCGACAGTTTTGACCAGGGCATACTGGGTGTGGGTGTAGGATGTATCGTCAGCGCCGGAACTTCTCAGCCAAAGGCCTCCATCCGTACCAGTTGTGGCGACGGCTTTTCCCTGGCCGCGGTTCAGGCTGATGGTCAAGTTGTGAGATTTGGGTTTGTCGGCCCAGAACTGGAAGGCGATGACATTGTCCGGGGCGCTGGCTACAGACTGGCGATTGTATGTGATACCGTTGAACACGTAACTAGATGAAGTGACTCCGGTTCGCAAGTCGAGCGAGCGAGTGTAGTTCTGCACCTCACTGTAGACATGTCCAATCGAGATGTCCAGAAATCCAGCCGGTTCGTACTTGCGTGCGCCTGTCGGGACACCGACCATGTCCTTCACATAAAGTTGGTCTGCCGCAGTCAAGTTGCCTGCGTCCATGAGACGTCTGGTTTCTGGGAACGCAGCACGAGCCCTTGGGTTCGTACGGTTCGTGAAACGGCCGTTCACGTAGGAATCTTCGTTCAGCACAATTCGCTCCTGGTCAACCTTTTCATAACTGGTTGCGCCCAGCCTTCCACTTCCGATGGGCAGGCAATCTGAGAATCCTTGCGCAGGCTGCTCGTAGCGCATGACATACTCCGTAGCCGTGGTCAAATGAATGACCACGACCATCAGGAGCGCCGAAAAACTTCGAGAGAAACGAATCAGAGGCGCCATGATGTGAATACAGGCAAAGCCTTCTAGTTGAGTTGATCGTGGGAGTTGCCATGTTCCTCATGGCGGCATGTTATCACATTTTATATGCCACTGGCTTATGATTACCGTCGGTAACTTAATGTTCACGGCTCATCTCAAACAAGCGACCGATTTACAAGGGTCCTAAAAACATTTCAGGTCTCCCCCGCATTTCTAGAATGCGGGGAAGAAAGGGAAGGCTTCCAAGAATGACGCTTATTTCTATACGTACAGTATACTGCGATCTTAGACAAGCCGTCAAGTGGGGACTATGTTGCCTCAATGACGGCAGGTGTTCAGGCGTGTATTTAGCCAGAACTCTCAAATTTGGTCGAAAGATGTGGTTTATGAAATTCCACGAATGAGAATCTCCTGCAGCAGCTGCAAGCGAGCATGTTTTTTGACGAAAGAAGAAGCGCGCGTACTGCCTGCCGGCCCGGTGTAAGTGAAGTGGTGGTGTGGCGTCTGGAGAAGAGCGGGATTGGACCGGTTGCTGCCTAGACCGCCGATCAGGGTAACTCGATCGAGTGTTCAACGTCCCTCTTTAGAGAATTACAGCGAACAGTAAGTGATTGGTTACCGGCGAGCTCCTAGGACACGGAGGCGATAAGTCTGCTTGCTAAACAAGCATTTCTTTCGCTCTGGAAGCGTCTACCTGCAATTAACCCGTCGGGTAAAAGTTGCCACGTTGTTTCCTTGCAACCAAACCAAAGTTGATGCCGGTGATCACGAACTTTGATTACAGATCATGTTATAGGCAGAATGTGGCTTGCAATTTTGTAGCTGCCGTCTTAAATCCCAGTTTGAACCTGTTTTAGGACACCATTGTGTGCCTTACGTTCAATGAACTCTTAGAGCCCCGACACTAATCTCGGCTGGAGCCGAGGCACGGCAATTCAACCCGCCAGCTTGACCGAACCTCTCATTCATTATCGTAATAAATAGACATCATCGTCACCCAGTAGTGCATGTTCCTCGTAGCGAAGAGCAACCACACACTCCGTTTCCAGCCCTGGCTCCAGGGTAGCCACCACCAACTGTCGGACCCCGGCCCCATCGTCCCGCCAAACAGCCCACATCCGTTCCGCGCAGCCTCCGACCGAACATGGAAACCCTTCCACCGTGCCGCCATCAACACCCAAAACTTCACTTTATCAAGCCCACGGCGCCGCGCCTGTCCGCATCACAACTTCTACCGGGCGTCCAACAAAAATCAACACAACTACCATGGATTCCGATCATCAAGAACCCCAACCAGCTATCAAGTTCCGCCCCACTAAGAAGCGCAAGACCATTCGCCAACGGACCTCGGACGATGACGCAGATCAACAACCACAATCACAAGCACAACCAGAATCCTCATCCGCAGACCCTTCGCAAGACCGCGACGAAGACACCTCAGTATCAGCAGCCCTCCGCGCCCGCAACGCCCGAAAATCCCGCCTCCAGGGTGTCAACTTTCGCGCAACCGATGCCGTTGACGCCAACACCACGCAAACATCCCTAGAACCACAAATGCCCGTTGCGAAAAGCATCCCCAATCGCTTCATGCACCAAACAGGCCTCGTCGCCACCCTCAACGACAAACACATGTACGTTCACACCTTTTCCCCCCAAGTTTAACAGCGTAGGACAAGAACTAATCATCCAAGGACTGACTACATAGAATCCCGCCTCAACCGCGCCGCACCACCACTCTCCCACCCTGAGCCCACGCCACAGCCAACACCGCAATCACAAGCTGTGCAGCCCACACAGCACGGGAAACTAGTCGAAGTTGATCTGCCGTCGCACTTGGTTCGCGCTGATGATAAGAAGCGCAAGGCAGAGAGTCAACCGCCAAGACGCAGAAATCGGCGCGGAAGCGATGACGTGAAAAGGGATCAACTGGTCGAGGCGTTCTTGCACGAGAACAAACGTATGTTGGATCTCTACAATTCTGCGTTCGATATGTCTGTCATGATACTTAACCAGTGCGAAATAGTGGACGTATACGATGTACCGACCAATAAAGCAGCCGCCGCCGCCGGAGACGATCGCTCCGCCGACGACAGAATGGCCGAGGAGTTCCGCCAACGATACCTCGATGAGGTGGCTGCGCGGCGGCAGAGGAAGAAGCCCATTCCGCAGACGCGACAGCAGCAGCAGCAGCAGGCACAACAGGCAGGAGATGTTCTCAAAGGACCTAAATTGGGTGGGAGTCGGAACCAGAGAGCTGCTGTGCGGGATATGCTGCTGAAGCAGAAGAAGAAGTCTGGACGAAGATTCTGATGGCGCTTTGCTCTGTGACAAAGTCATGAGGGATTCGCTCTCACGAGCTAATGATGATCTCTACGACCTTTTCTCGAATAGCTACCGTACAGCGGCGTTTGTGGCGTTTCCTAAAAGGCGATTTTCGCTGCAAACCTTCCGGTAAATTTCAAATGGACAACTTAGGACGACTGTAATTCCATCTGACATCGGTCTCGCGTGTTCATATGTGTGTGTGTGTTTGTGTCTGCATCTTCTCGTTCTCATTGCCGAATGAACCACCTCGGAAGCATTAATTTTGTTCATACATAATCAAGTGTATTCAAAACTTAGCGTGAAATGATCGGAATCTCATGTTAGCGGTTAACATCAAACATATCCGACGTTGATTAACAAAATGACAGAAGTCCTAGCCCATGAATTCGTCAAACATCGAACAATGAGCCACCTAAGCCGGGATCTCGAATTGTCCAGCGGCCATTTTATCCTTTATCAAACGCCAACAATCCCAAACCAATGAATTACAGAATGAAAATTTCCGTGATTGAAATCAAGAAGTGTAAAGGAACTGAAGGCAACAAGCAGTTGGGCGGTGCCATCCTGAGAGGGATCCTTCTCCTGCCCAACAAATCTCGCGTGATGAAGACACGGATGTTGTAGAAGATGGAAAAAAAAACAAAAAAACAAAAAAAATAAAATAAATGAATGAAGGTATGACGAGCCAAAAGAAGGGCTATCGAGAAAACTTGTAGCATCTTGACGAAGACCAATGAACGGATGGTTGCGAAGACCTCCCTCTATACGCCGAGGTTGCGGGAAAATATACTTGACCAAAGGACGTGAAAGCCAACCCCGAGAAATGATGCGAATGAACATTAGACAGAAAAAAGCAGCGTGAATTTAACCGTCACAGAGGAGCCCTTCATCTGATATCGAGCTGGAAAGGCTTGAACCGACCGCCGATGGTTGCACAGCGTGGACACTTCCTTCGTGCTCCATGTTCTGCCATGAGCACTTCCACGCATGTCGAGCATAAGCCACAGATGCATTCGGTGCAGGCATACGAGTTCTTGAGGAGAGATATACTTTGGCAGGCTGCACAATAGATTTGCGTGTTCTGCGACGATGAATAGCTCGGTGACGAATCTGAAAGCCCCCGAGAGCCGATGTGAAAATTCTCTCCGCTCTCACCACTTTCAACAGACGGGAAGGGGTCTATGCCATCCTGGTTGTATGAAGGTGGCGTCAGAGCTTGCTGTAGGGGTGACGCTTGGTAGCTCCCTGGCTGAAATTGCTGGTGAGAGAATGGTGGCAGCGAGGCACGATGAATTGAGATAGGTGATTGTGGTACCTGTCGAGTAAAATGTTAAAACTAAACCGAATTCTCAATCAACATCCGCCATACGAGGTGTTATTTACCGGAGTCCGATCTTCATCTACGTCGCCTGCCGCAGATGCAGCTTGGTCAGCTGCATCTATAAGATCCTCCCACCGCTTGCCGTAGTCTGCAGATGGTTCTGCAGAAAGCGCTTTGCGGTCATTGCCTGGCCGAAACCGATCCTCATTCTGAATGCGACGGAGCCAGTCGGCAGCGGATCCTCGAGAACTCTTCTTCTTATGACCCGACTCGCGATTGCGCTTCGTTATCGACTGCTTTCTCGGACGATTCGGGCCCATTGGCCGCTGGAGAGGTGGAAGCGTTGACGACCGGCCAGGAGGGGAATTGGCTAACAGAGACGGAAGTATCTCGCATTGCCGATTTACGTTGGATGTGTACGGATCGCTCGTGATGTCATGATTTGTGAGATGTAGAGGCGGCAGTTCAATTGAAGTTCGCGGGATGCGACGGCCATCCGAGTCCGAGTAATAGCCCTACAGCGAGGGTAAGACCCCAAATGTTAGCTCGCGCGAGAGGACTGGGCTATCGATAATGGCGATAACGTCGGTGGCGGGGTAGCAATGAATTCAACTTACACCATCCATCTCCATATCTCGTTCCGACTTCACGGCATGGAGTTCGGCGAGAGCTGCTGCAGCCCCTGCCACGCCAAGCATCGAGCCCCGACCACTCGTGGTATATTCGTCGCTGTGTCGAGGCGTGCCCGGATTGCTAGAACCATCACGGTAGTAGCCTCTCCTATCATGAGCATCTGCACCACGACAATTAGTAATTGCTCGATGATCAGTCGCAAGGAATAGTATGTTAAGTAGGCAGTACAGACCATGACCAGCAGAGGATGGAGCTTGCTCAGCTCGGCATTCTTGAGGAGGGGTATTGATCATGAGCAAGAAACTCTCCTCAGTCGCGGGCAACTTGGGGATGTAATGTTCCGGGTGTGCTCGACGGATATGCTCTTGCATGGAGCGATACCGCTTCTCCTGAATGGATGAGATTGGTTAGAGTTGGATTAGAAGAGCCAGGCGATTGTAACTAGATTGCAGCGCCACGATCGTTCGCCCACATTGCACCTCGGCATAATTGTCATAAGAGAAAAAAGGTCGGTCTTGAGGGACGGATAAAGCTCGAAACTTACCCCAATACATCGCTTGCGACAGCTCGAACCATCCTGGTTTCGAAGAGGACAGACCACCTCGTTATTGGCGTCTGTGATAGAGAAGGAAGAGGTCAAAGATGTGCGCGGCGGCATCTTGGTTAACCCCACCATGCGCCGAGGTTGGTGAGAAGATCAAGTAGAAAACACTGGAAAAAAAGGCGATTGATCTTGATCAAAAGCGAGACCGGCAGCTGTTCAATTGAATAAAATGAAGGTTTAATGAAGCTTTTGCATCGCAGAGCGATAGTATCGAGCGATAAGACCCCAGGCTGTCTTGGACAGCGGCAGGCAAGTGCGGTTAAGTAAGAAGAATGCTGAGGTGAAGTGTGTCCTCCTGATAGTCGGGTCACAGGCTATTACGAGTGAGCCGGGACTCGTGCGAAAGCATATACTCAGAAAACTTTCTGAACGTAATTTAAGGTGGCGATAGATATATGAAGTCTCGGAGTGAAACGTATAAACGTGAGCAGTGACTTTTTAGGCCAGGACTAGAATAACAATCGTCGAATGTTGTTAAGCCATGTCGGCAGGAGCAACTTCTATGTTCTCGACAAGCTCGCTTGTACGAAACAAGAATCCGTCGCAAGTAGAACGAAGAGCCAGTAACAGCGGTAAGAGGAAATAAAAGAAGTTTTTTTCAAGTAGGTGGTGAGCTTCGGGGGGTCGAGGGTGCTCTAGATGCGCGGAGGGCAAGCAAGCTTCGATAGGGCAGATAAGCTTTGAGCCGTGGTAGCTGCTGCAGAAAGCTTCAATGGCGAGGCAGACGTCGGTAATGCAGTCTTGAAGGCAAGCTGTGCCTGAGCGAGCTTGCAAAAGTCACGGGTCCTGCAGAATACAGCTCCTCGAAGGAGACGGCGAGCGAACCCCAGCAGATTGAAGACGGCAGAAGCAGTTGAGATGGAGGGGTGAAGAGAGCAGGTGCAGCAGAAGAAGAGGAAGCAAATTGAATAGCAAGCACAAGCAGCTGAAGATGGGATGGGTGGGGAGGAGGGGAGGCAAGCGACGACTGCTCTGGTGCAGCAAAAAGAGGAATGTGGGCGAGGCGAGCGGCGAGCGATGGAACTCCCCAGGTGTCCCTGGTACTTGGGTGGATGATTGATCTACTTGAGAAGCTTG